>ML784614.1:263256-329236 GCA_009831015.1 Picea engelmannii
TTCAATATCTGTACATGGGGATTCTTCACCAGTTCTCTGCCTGTGCTCCTTGCTTCTCCTCAACGCCAATCCTAATCTCCTCTAGATGCTCTATTTTACAATAATACAAAAGGAGGGTGTCTTTATCCCGTTTCCCTCTCAAAAGCTAAATTGTCAAATCTAACTTAATGACCCTATCTACCTGCATCCAATCTAATCTTTCTGCATTAAAATCTAATAAGTGTTCCTGCTGTACAAGGACGAGAGCTTATCTGCTCCAGGTCCCAATTGATACATAAGTACGCCTAAATATGGATTCTTTTATTCAATCGGCGGCGCTCCTCAAAATAGTCACGACCGTGACCCTGATGTCTCCCTTTGAAGTCTTTTCCATCTTCCCGTGCAGGCTCGCACGACGAGGTGCGGATGCTCCTGCATCAAGAAGAGGAAGATGAAGAAAATCCGACAGAAGCAGAAGAGCAAGTTCAACAAGTGTCTCCAAAGACACCCAATAAACGAGTACATAAGAATCATCCTTCAGATTAGATTATCGGAAACAAAGATGCAGGAGTTGAGACTAGAAGAAGAATTTGTTCACCAGAACAAACACACCTAGCACTCTTATCTACAATTGAACCAAATTGTTTTGAAGAAGCCAGCAAGGATGAAGCTTGGAATAAGGCCATGGATGAAGAATTCGATCAAATAGAAAAAAATGACACTTGGGAACTGGTTCCAATACCAAAGAATAGAATTTGATCGGCACAAAGTGGGTCTTCAAGAATAAATTGAATGAATATGGACAGGTTACAAGGAACAAAGCTAGATTGGTATGTAAAGGATATGCATAGTTTGAAGGAATCGAATTTGAAGAGACATTTGCCCCAGTTTTCATAATGGAATCAATCTATTTGATTTTAGCTTATGCATGCTCCAAAAATATTAAAATGTATCAAATGGACGTAAAATCATCTTTTCTGAATGGGGAACTTGAAGAAGAAGTCTACATTGAACAACGAGAAGGATTTCAGTTGCCGGAAAACAAATATTATGTGTGTAAATTAAAGAAGGACTTGTATGGTCTAAAACAAGCTCCTAGAGCATGGTACTCTAGACTGGATAAGCATCTGCAGCAAATAGGGTTCAAAAAAGGAAGTACGGACAACAACCTCTACATCAAGGTAAGTCAAGGTAATATTTTATTAATTGAAGTTTATGTTGATGATATTATTTTTGTTAGGGATGATGACATGTTAAGCCAAAAATTTGCAAAAGATATGCAGATTGAATTTGAAATGTCGTTACTTGGAGAACTATCCTTCTTTCTAGGACTTCAGATATGCCAAAGCAACCAAGGATTTTTTATTTCTCAAACCAATTATATCATAGAAATGCTAAAAAGGTTCGGTATGGAAGATTGCAAACTAGTTATCACTCCCATGAAAACCATTTGCAAGTTGAGCAAAGATGATGATTCAAAGTCTATAGATCAAAGGCAATGCAGGTCAATGATTGGTAGCCTACTATATGTGAAAGCATCCAGACTAGATGTAATGAAGGTAGTTGGACAGGTGGCATGATTTCAAGCAGCACAAAAGTAATCACATGTATTAGCAGTGAAGAGGATTTTCAGATATCTCAAAGGAACATAAGAGTTTGGATTATGGTATCCAAAAGGAAAGGATCTATCACTTATTACCTACACAGATGCAAATTGGGAAGGTTGTATTGATGACCAACGAAGCACCAGTGGAGAATCATTCTACTTCGGTGAGTGTTTAGTATCATGGCTAAGCAAGAATCAATCATCAATATCCTTATCTACAGCCGAGGCAGAGTACATTGCAACAACATCATGTTGTACACAGGTTCTTTGGATGAAACAAACTCTGACAGATATGCAGGTTGAGTATGATGAGCCCATTCCAATATATTGTGATAATACAAGCACCATTAGTATCTCAAAGAATCCAGTGATGCACTCAACAACGAAGCATATTCCAATCAAGTATCACTTTTTACGGGAACAGGTTGTAGAAAAGAACATCAGAGTTGAGTATGTGGGCACAAAAGAACAAGTGGCAGACATCTTTACAAAACCACTTCCATGGGAAGCCTTTGAGTATATTCGCCAGAGACTCAGAGTTATTTCTACTCCAAAATGAATTCTTTTGAATGTTTATCTTATATGTCTTATATGTACATGAGGAAGCACCATAATAAGACAGTTCAGTCAGGGGGAGCAGCCCCGTATGGAAAGATACATTTTCCATTGATGACAAAGGCGGAGAGATTTATCATATGCAAAGGATAGAGGCATGGTTCCAGGGGAAGCAAATTTATTAGATGCAGAGAATGGAGGCATGGTTTCAGGGGGATCATGAGAAATATGATTTCAGTATTGGATCAGAGTGTTTCCATCAATGCCAAAGGGGGAGATTGTTGATTAAGGTTGGTTGTCATTGATGTCAACCCTTGAAGAAAGCCTCATAGCACAAAGGTTGGGTAATGGACCCAAGATTGTTTGATGTAAATATGACACATTATTTTCTTTTCATAGTTGATAATATGTAGAAATGGATGAACTCCAAAGTGGTCCCCTTATGGTGAAATCCCTCACGCGAAGACGTTTTGCGGATTGAGTTATCCTAGAAGTATGGTTAGAGAACCCATGCTTATTTGTGGAATAATGAGATGAAGGTCGGTGAATTTTTCATTGAAACTATCCTATATGGATAGTTCTTGTCATTTCATTTCTGGTGGTATGTGGAACGTCACATAACTCCTCACGTTTAAAGAGTTATGTCCATGAGAAGTTGGAGAACCCAGGTTTGGGTAATGGACCCAAGTTTGTTTGATGGATAATGGTATGAGTTTTGATATATTTTCAAGTAATACTATTCTATATGGATGGTATATGTCATTCCATTTTTGGTGGTATGTGGAACGTCACATAACTCCTCACGGTTTGAGAGTTATGGCCTTACGAAGTTGGAGGACCCTCTTATGTCATCTAGAAGCCCCAAAAGGTCAAAGTAGTCAAAGTGGTTTAAGAGATTTTAGAAGGTAAATAATAAAGTGAACTTATGAGTGTACTATATTTCAAAGTGAATACAAAATAAATTATTTAAATGATAAATTTAATGGAGAAATTAGAAGTGGGTTAACCCTAAAATAAGGAAAGTGGGCAAACTAACCTAGAAGTGTTTTTAAGGAAGCTACTTGGAGAGTATAAATAAGAGGAAAGGCTCTCTCATTTTAGATACACTTGATTATATTGAATACCTATATGTGTTTAAGGTAACCAAAGGATATCTAAGCCAAATTTCTGAGGGAAGGTGAAGAAAATAAGTCTAGAATTCAAGGAAGGATAAATTATTTTGATAATGCTTTCTAAGGTATGTTATTTATAAGTCATCTCACCATTTTTGCAATAAATTTTTTTATAGAATGATTCATATTGTGAAATTGTTATTCCATTGAGGAAACATATCCAAGTATCTGTGGTAAAAAATTCATCTTGTTTTTCGTTGTATTTTTGGAGTTACACTCCGTGGAAAATAGGGTTTGTGGCCAGTCCTGAAACTAGTCAAAAATAGGTGTTTCAGGTAAAAACGTAATAACTTCTTCATAACAGATCCAAATTCAGTAAGACAAAATGTGTTGGTTATAGTATAGTATTTAGTATTATTTTTAACAGTTTCAGATAGATTCAACAAATATTCCGTACGGAGCACGCTCTACAAGGTCGCTCTCTAGAATAAGCCAAATTTTAGCAAGGTATGCCATTTTTCCTATAACTACTTTTCTGAGAGGTTCCAAGTAGTGAAACCTGGAGGAATTGAATAAACACATTGAAGAAAACTGTGTATCGATTTCAGATATTTATTCATTACAGGTACAAATTTATGATTATTTCAAGTTAGGGTTTTTGACTAATCCAAAACTAGTCATGTGAGACTAAAGAAAAGTTTGATGTAAATGCTAATCTCTTGTTGTTTAAAGTTAAGGAAGGTTTGCATGTATGTGATAATATACACCAGGTCTATTACAGAGTTCTTAGGGCTCAGAAATTTCCTATTTTCATCCATACTTCCCTTCATCGTTCTCCACATTTCATCGCCCCATTAACCTTTCATGATATCATTTCCATAAATATACTTGGGTTTCACCTTATTGTTCTCCACTTTATTCATTTTAGTATTTAAAAGGAATTTGTGATTAAATGTTGGAAAATCAACATGTTTTCATATATATATCAAATATGTGTGAGCTTTGTAATATGTAGGAATATGAGAAGGGTTAATTCAAAAGGACTTCTCGAATACTTCCTCCACCATTTCAAGATTTGAGGAGATAATTCAATCCCATTCCAAGGAGAAGATCATGAAGATTTGGTTGGAATATCTTATCCAAGATGTATGAGAGATATGTGTGAGGATTTGAAGGGAATATATTTTGTAATAATGGAAAATAGGTTGAGAGAAAAGTGGATCTGTAATAATGAGATGGTTATCTTATCTTCAAGGCGCTCATGTATAAAAGAGAGTGCTCTCTCTACATGAGGATTCAAGTAGAATAGGAATTAGAGGATTCAATTAATTAGAGTTATTTTGTAGTCATTTAGTGGTAGTCATTAGGATTCGAAAGAGAAAGGGATTCTTAGCTTTGATTCATGGATTTGGTTTTCATGATTTCATTATTCTGTTATGAAGATTGATTTGATTATTGAATGTAAGATTGCTTCATTGGTGAGAGCTCTCATATGTTGTTATGCCATTCAACTCTTCACTTGTTGTATATGCTCTTCCTTCATGTGGTTCTCCATTTCTAGATTAATTCCCTTCATCTGATTTCTCATTCCTAGATTAATTTCATTTACACAACTAGATTAATTCAATTTCAGTCGTGTGTTAGATTAATGATTCAATTTCAGTCGTGTGTTAGATTAATGATTCAATTTCAGTTGTAGCTTAAACATTAGATTAAATTATTCCCGCTTCAATATTGCATATACTTTGTGTGTGCTTCGTCAGTTTACAAACCCCAGGTTGACAAATTAGATAGTTGGGCAAGTACTACAACTCAATTAATTCAACATTAGTTCAGCCCAATATAACGATTGTCGTTCCCTTGTCACGATTGTTGTTCTTTTTGTTGTTCATTTGAACAGAACAATTGTTGTTCCTTTTGTTATGATTGTTGTCCCTTTGTAGGGGTTGCATCTCTAGAGGATGGGTATTGAAAACACAAGGTAAGAACCTACGTAGGAGACAAGTAAAACGCTTGCGCCAGTGCCTACCTTTGGATGATGCATAGAGGTTATATTTAGGACATCTTTAGAGCCCAACAAGAGTTTAAAATCATATTTGGATGATGAAATTGATGAGGGATTTTGGTTTAGGTACAAGTTGGGTACATGGTTGAGACAAGTAGTTGATGAGTTGGAACATACATGAGGTGTATAATTGATGATGTTGGTACATATTGATAAGTAATAGTTGATGAGTAGTTGACACATGATTGGTACATACTTGGTATGTGGTTGGTTGCACTTGTTTATGGTATAGGTTGATTACAGATTGTTTGGTACATTTTTGTGCATGGTTGATGCACTTGTTTATGGTACAGGTTGGTGCATGGTTGATGCACTTGTTTATGGTACAGGTTGAGGTACAGGTTGATGCATGGTTGATGTGTGGTTCAGGTTTATTGGTATAGGTTTACAGTGGTATATCTCATAGTGATAGTGTGACAATGGTTCCATCATTCTACTTCTACTTCAGGGCGGCTGGACAGGGCAAGGACAGATGGTTGTAGCCACTTTCCGGTTGTAGCCGGAGAACATAGGGGGTTGTAGCCTCCTTCTAGTTGTAGCCAGAGAATTAGGGAGTTGGAGCTTCCCTCAGGTTGTAGCCTAAGAAAATAGGGGGTTGGAGCCTTCTTCTAGTTGCAGCTGGAAAACAAAGGAATTTGGTGCTTCCAATGAATGTAATTCTTCAAGACATATAATAAAAAGCATTTTGTGGTTTTCTCCCGATTTGGGTTTCCACATAAAACACTGGTGTACTGTGTATGTGTGTGATTGTTCATTTCTTATTGCTCATTATTGGATAATAATTCTACATTGATATAACACTTGGATTATTTGCAGAAAAAGGATTATAATTACACTATTATTAATTCACCCCCCCTCTCAGTAATCCAACAATTATTTGCATGCTCACTTGCTTGATATCTTGCACGCTCACTTGATTTATGGAATTCACACTTTGATTAATGAGTTTCTTCTTCAACTGGGTGATGCACTTCTCTTTCAATGGAGTGATTTGTCTACCTATTTAAGTAATGGAATTGTCTTGGTACCAAACTTGCTCTATATTTCTACGTCTCTTCTCTACTGGAATTTAATGATGACCACGGGCTTTGTTCTCTTCTCATATTTGAATATGGAAGCATGAGTGAATTCTTTTTTTCTTTGAGTCAATCATATAGCTTATAATTGTTGAATATTTTTTTGTACGTAATTATGATAACTGACTTAGTTATTTCTTTCTGAATGTTCGATTTTTTCTTAATCTTTTGCTTCTTTATTGCTTAGCTTTTCTTTTATTTTATTTTCTTTATTTATTCTTTTATTCTCAATTTCAACTTAGGCCTCCCTGAGGGGTTTTCAACCTAGTCGAGTCCTACTGGAACCCCCGAAGAGGTTTTCACCATCAATACTTGAGACTGTTATGTATTATATTTTTTTAATCGGGCATCATTGACTAGTTTTTTGAAGGGATGCCCTTGCAAGGTTTTTAGTTGTACTGCTCCTATTGGTCGAATGTCCTCGACCACATACGGACCCAACCATGTAATTTATAATTTTCTCAGTTTCCCTTTTACTCGACTATCATATAAAAATACCAAGTCTCTGTCATTGATATCTTTCTTTTTAAGATGTCAGTCTTGCCAAGATTTTTGTTGATTCTTTTGGATTTTCTGATGTTGTTGTGAAAGCATCCTTTCATCTTCTAATTGATTTAACTGATAGAATATGTGTCTTATGTTAAGAACATGGTCGAATTCCAGGATGGAGGCTATCCTACTTTTTTTAGCACAAAAGTGTAATGAAATTACAACTTCTTGACCATAGACTAACTTGAATGGCATCTGGCCAATTGATCTTTTATACGTTGTTCTATATGTTTGAAATGGTACTATGATTTTGTCATTGATGTCAACAAGGGTTAATATGGTTCCATCATATAGACAAGTCCATTCAAACTATAACTCTCTTAAAGTACCCAACTATGCTAGTTGCAATAGAGCATTAACCTAGATGAGGCTATTGCATATGGAGTTGCAGTGCAGGCTGCTATTTTCAATAGAGAGATGTTGGATATGGTGTTGTCAAAGGGTCAATGTGGTCACCATTATCAATGGATATATGATATTTTCATTGAGACAAGTGAATGCATTATCAAAATCTTATTCTGTAGTCATTGTCATCTCCCTAGGACTATAACTCCGTTAATTTCATGTGTGAGCTTGATTACATGCATTCATATTAATGTTTGTATATATGAAACAAAGAGTGAAAGCCCTGATTTAGTCCGATAATATTAATGATTTGTCAATATTTCACTACACATATTACCGATATTTAAAACGAGCTCATGAAGAACGGAGAGGCCTTTGAGATTGTGTTAGTATACAGTGACGATGAGGAAGAAGACTTTAAAAATTATCATGCAAGCATGCCATGGCTTGCTCTACCATTTGGAGATAGGATTCGGTCTAAAATGCATCGACACTTTCAAATTAAGTGTGTCCCAAATTTGATTGTTATAGGTCTAGATGGAAAGTTTATTATAGATGATGGAAGTTGTGTGGTGTCGATCCATGGAGTCGAGGCTTATCCATTCACTGATAGTCCCCTTGTAAGCCTACAAAGGGAGATGGATGAGGTAGCCAAGAAATATAGTGGTGGTCGGATTGGACAATGAGTATTGATTGAGAGAATATCGGATGATCCATAATCATTTCAGGTTTGGTTGGCAGTTGACCAGAGTCAACACAAACATAGACCCGAAGAGTTAATTCAAATCTGTCCTTATATTTTTTCCTTCCAGCGTCAATTGGATCAGAAAATTCATAATCATTTCAGGTTTGGTTGGAAGTTGACCAAAGTCAACACAAACTTGGACCTAAATCTTTTATCAAAACCATTTTATGTTTTTTTGAGTCCATCATTGATCAAGATCGAACGACCCTCGTTATTTTGCATTATGTTGAGTATTGACCAGAGTCAAAATAAACTCAGACGCGAAAATATAATTCAAATACACATCTATATTATTCGTCCACCGTCAACTAAAGAGACTATAATCAACAGTGATATTGGCATGACCAAGTTTGACCTCATGAAAATCCGAAACCATTGTCAGATCTAGCACCAAAAGAATGTTTCATATTCATGCAACTGGTGTAATTGTTAGCATGATAGAACAATTCATGATGGGTACTACTCTGCATATTTGATTAAAAAAATTATGACAACCGAACATAACGATGATGAACAATATATCTGGGAAATCACGGGCCAGTGGAAGATAAGGAAGTTTTAGATGATAACAGAGGAGCTTAGATCTGTGAGAATATATCCAAAAGGTTAATAAAACCTCTCTTAACGAAGCACCCAGGCATTCCATTGTAGCTATAAGGTTTTTGGTAAGTGAAGGGATAAATGTTGAACAACTCACGAGGATTTTGAAGTCTTCTAAGTTAAACCAAAATTCCAATAACAAAATATCAACATTATTGTTAAATAAATGAAAAGGTGCAATGGTTCATTAAAATGACACAATGGTTCAATTTCATACATATTGAAGACTATATAAACAGAAAGGTGTGGTGAAAGGAAAGTGTCTATGTGGTCTAATTCAGAATATCTAAACACAGGCAGAGTCCAAGGAAGAATTTGTTTTTCTAAAGTGAGGGTGGAAGGGAGGAGCTGGGGAGGATTGTAGTCCTCTATAGGTTGAACCTTGAATAGAATGAAGTTTTTTCTTCCATTCAAATTGGTGCTTGGAGAAACGGGGATTTGTAGATTCCTTTCAAGTGGGCACTTGGATAAATAGGGAGTTGTAGCTTCCACAAGTTGGTGCTTGAAAACACGAGATTGGTGTATCCTTGAGTTGGTGCTCAAAAGGGATTGGTGTCCCTCAAAAGTTCCATCTTGTAATTAATATATAAACATCGTATTTTCAGTTAAAAGAATAATTGTTTTTAAGATAAAACTTTGTGTCATGTACTTCATAGTTGATCAATTGTTGTGTATTGATGAAATTAATGTTTTAAAGTGATTGTTAAAAATAAAAAAACAACAATATTGATTCACCCCCCCTCTCAATATTGTACATTATTCCAATAATTGGTATCAAAGAAGGTTTCTTCACCATAGTCTAACCACTTGAAGGCATATTCTGAGAAATCCAATGGATCAACAAGAAGGAATGTCCTCCAATAGAGCAATCTTGTTCAAAGGAAATGATTATGCATTTTGCAATATAAGGATGAAAAGTTATATGATGGCTCTTGGATGTGTTGTTTTGATATCTGTGGTAAATGGTTACAGTGCACCAACTATTTCACCTTCAGATGTTGCTGCAAAGAAAATCTACAATGATAATTCAAGGGTTATTAATGCAATTCTGGGTGGATTAGAAAACCCCATTTTTGTAAAAGTGATGCATTTTGAATCAAAAAAATAAATTTGGGACAAACTTAAAATCATCTATGAAGGAGATGGAAAAGCTAAGCAAGCAAAACTTCAAACATACAGAGGGTAGTTTGAGAGTTTCCAGGTGAAAGAAGAAGAAAACATTGCAGAATATTTTCAAAGAGTGGATGCAATAGTCAATTCAATCAGAGCACTGGGAGAAGAGTTTAAAGACAAAATTATTGTCCAAAAGGTGTTGATATCATTACCAATGAGATATGATGCCAAGGTATCTACCTTGTAAGATCGAGAATACCTTTAAAACTTACAATGGATGAACTTCATGGGATTCTTATAGCCTATGAAATGAGAATCGGGCAAGAAAAATCATCAAAAAGGGAAACAACCTTCAAAGCATCAAAAGAAACAAAGAACCATGAGCATGTGCCAAATGAAAATCACTCAGACATATCAGATGAAGAGGAGTCCAATTTCATAAGGAAACTCTAGAAAGGGTCTAGGTCGAAATATAAATGGAAGCTACCCTTTAAGTGATTCAACTGTGGCAAAGTTGGGCATTTTTATTCCAAATGTACCTATCCCAAGAAGGTGGATAGTGATCATGAAGATAATTATAACCATAAAGAACTTAAGAAGAAAAAAATTAGAAACAAGAAGAAATTCTACAAGAAAAATAAAAAATTCTACTCCAAAGAAGACAGTGGTTAATCTGACATGAGTGAATATGATGAGACAAAAAATTTATTTATGGGAATATAAACTCAAAAACAAATATGTTGATGATAATAAATAAAACTATAAGTTGAAGGAGAACTTATTAGTGCTCTTGAAGAACTGAGAAAGTATAAAAAGAAGAACAAATAATTAAGAGAACAACTATTAGAATATGAAGGAAAACAAAAATCAAGAGAAAAGGAAGTTTCAATAACCATCAAGGAATCAGAACAAGCCATTATTGACTTAAAGACTCAAATCCAAGAAGCCAAAAGAATTGAAGAGCTCATATGTAAAAAGAGAACTTGAGAAAGGAAACAATCAATCAATATTTGAAAACAATTCAAGAATATCGGATGGTATTATTAACAGTCAAATATCATCAAACAATCATTTAGAACTGGGTTATGATCAAAAGAAGTCTAACAAAGGATCTAACTCTCCATCTCAGAAAACTGATAAAAATCAAAAAAATTATGCAACTACTCTTCAAAGCTCTTTCAAAAAGGAAGAAAGAAAAATAAATATTGATTCTAATCAACAGAAATATGCTCTCCCTTCAAAAGAAAATGAGTATAGAAAAAATACAACTACAAGAAGAACTCCCCCCAAAAGATATCAACATATCTTTCTTGGTTATTTTTTCTCTTGCAATAATTTTGGGCATAAAGAAATACATTGTAGAGCTTATGGACAATACAATCATAGAAATGTTCAAAGATGTGGTTATAAGAATAACAAGAATAATAATAATCAAGAGAACAGAAATTATAATTCATTCTCTCCACTGCAAAATTACAATGTTGAATGCCACAAATGCAATAATTATGGTCACAAATCTAGCGACTGTAGACTACCAAAGCTTCCCATTAAAACTTCCATAATTCAAGAAGAAAAACATAAGAAGGCATGGAAATAAAAACAAATGAAAGAAAAAGAAACAAAGTGTAAGGTAACCTTATATGCCAAAGATCAAAGGAGTCAATGGTATGTTGGAAATGGATGTTCAAATAATATGACTGGAGATCAAGACAAATTCCCTAGTGTGAAAAGGAAAGAAAAAGGAAGTGTTACATTTGGAGATAATGTATCTGCCAAGATACTTGGAAAGGGCACGGTTAGTCTAGGAAATAATAAAGCTAAAGTAGAAAATGTGTTATTAGTTGACAATTTGAAGCCTAATCTCCTTAGTGTGAGCCAAACATGTGATCAAGGACACATAATCATATTTGACTCTAAAAAATGTGAAATTAGAAAAGAAGACTCAGGAAAACTAATGGTTGTTGCACCAAGGACACCAAGCAATGTTTATATATTAAACATTGAAGAAGAAGAAAATTGTTACATGAGATAAATAGATGAAAGTTGGATATGGCATAGAAGAATGGGAGATATAGGTTTTGAAAATTTGATAAAACTAAATAAAAAGGAAGCTATGAGAGATATGCCAAAGATTAATAAACCTTCAAACTTTGTTTGTAGGCACTGCCAACATAGAAAGAAGACAAGAGTAAGATTCAAGAAAAAAGAATACTCTACATCAAAACCATTATAACTTGTTCACACTAACCTTTGTGAACCAACAAGAACTAAAAGCATCCAAGGTGAACATTACTTCATTTTATTCATTGATGACTATACAAGGATGACTTGGGTATCTTTTCTTAAAAAGAAATCATAAGCATTCAAAAAATTCAAAGCCTTCAATTCACTTGTTGAAAATGAGACTAATCTCAAAATCAAGTACCTAAGATCAGACAATTTAGGGGAATTTACCTCAAATGAGTTCAATGATTTTTATAAAACTCATGGAATTAAAAGACACTTTTCAACTCCAAGAACTCATGAACAAAATGGAGTTGCTAAAAGGAAAAATAGAATTGTCCAAGAAGCATCTGAAACTATGTTAAATGAATCCAAACTCCTAGATATCTATTCAAGAGAACCAATATATACATAAGTATATATACTTAACAGAGAATATCTTACAGTTAACCAAGACAAGACACCATATGAGTTGTGTTTTGGCAGACCAACATTAATAAACCAGTTCAGAGTCTTTGGGAGAATATGATATATAAAAAGAGATGATGATAATCAAGGAAAATTAGATTCCAGATCAGATGAAGGCATATTTCTTGGTTACTCATCCAATAAAAATCCCTACATATGCTATAATCTAAGGCTGCACAAAATTGTGGAAAGTGAAAATGTAAAGGTGGATGATCTAACATCAAGAAGAATCAAATCTCAAGACAATTCACAAGTTGATGAAAGAACAAGATATGATGAATAGGAAGAAGAAACTGAAGAAATACAAGAAGAAGAATCAAAAAGTGAAGAATAAAACAAAGAGGAAGCATCACCAAGACAAGAATCAAAAGCACCATCAAGAAGAGTACAAAGAGATCATCCTGAAACTAAAATCATAGGCAACAAAAGTGTCGAAGTTGAAACAAGAAGAAGACTAACATATGAATCAGAACAAGCAATGATCTCCCTAATAGAACCCAAAACATTTGCAAAGGCTAGCAAAGACGAAGATTGGATTAAAACCATGAATGAAGAGATTGATCAAATACAGAATAATTAGACCTGGGAACTTGTCCCAAGACCAAAAGATAAAAATGTGGTAGGGACCAAGTGGATTTTTAAAAATAAAGTTAATGAAGATGGTCAAATTATAAGGAATAAAGCAATATTAGTGTGCAAAGCATATGCACAAGTAGAAGGGATTGACTTTGAGGAAACATTTTCTCTAGTAGCTATATGATAAGCTATCAAAATGTTCTTGGCATTTGCATGTTTTAAAAACTTCAAAATGTATCAAATGGATGTCAAATCAGCATTCTTAAATGGAAATCTAGAGGAAGAAGTTTATATAGAACAACTTGAAGGATTTATATTATCAGAAAATAAAGACTATCTTTAAATTAAAGAAAGCATTATATGGTGTCAAACAAGGTCCCAGGGCATGGTTTTCAAGACTTGATAATCATCTACAATAGAAAGAATACAAAAGAGGAGCTACTGACATCAATATTTACATTAAAATTGAAAATTAGAATATGATTATTGTTGTAGTATATGTGGATGATATCATCTTTGGAAGTAATCTAAATCCTCTAAGCAAGCAATTTTCTACAGAAATGCAAAAAGAATTTGAGATGACAATGCTTGGTTAAATGACATTCTTCCTAGGAATACAAGTTTTACAATCAGACAAAGGCATATTCATATCTCAGACCAAATACATTAAAGAAATGTTGAAGAAATTTCAAATAAAAGATTGTAAACCTATGCGCGCTCCTATTATTACAGGATGCAAACTAAGCAAAGATGATGAATCACTAGGAGTACACCAAACCATGTATATATCAATGATTGGTATCCTATTATATGCAACATCAACAAGACCAGACATTACGCAAGTTGTAGTATTAGTGGCCAGATTTCAATATACACCTAAAGAGACACATATGAAGGAAGTTAAGAGGAATATTATATATCTCAAAGGCACCTTGGATTTTGGATTATGGTATCCAAAAAAAGAATACTTCACATTAACTGCATATATTGATGCACAATGGGATGGAAGTGTGGATGACAGAAAGAGCACTAGTGGAGGATCATTCTTCTTAGGAAAATGTCTTGTGTCATGGCTAAGTAAAAGAAACCCTCCATATCACTATCTACAATAGAAGTTTAATATATTGCTGTTGCCTCCTACTACACTCAAGTAATTTGGATGAAACAAACTCTGGAAGACTTACAAGTAAAATATGGTCATCCAATTCTTCTTAACTGTGACAATACCAGTGCTATAAACTTTCTAAGAATCTTTTCATGCACTCAAAAACCAAGAATATCCCAATTAAATTTCATTTTTTAAAGGAACAAGTTACTCAAAAAGTTGTTAAAGTGGAATATGTGGATACTAAAGAACATATTGCAGATATATTCACAAAACATTCACCCAAGTTTACTTTTGAATACCGTAGACATAAATTGGGGTAATATCCATATTTAATTAAATTTAAAAAGCTTCATCAAAAAAGAAGTACATGGATAGGGGGAGTATAACCTCAGGGGGAACAGAGAAATATCCCTTCTGCCATTGATGTCAAAGGGGGAGAATAAATAGCAAAACTCATTTAAAATTGAAAATCGACAGTTTTTACTGTGTTGACATCAATGTCAAATGGGGAGAATGTTGGACATGGTACTATAATGTTTTCATTGATGCCAACAAGGGTTAATATGGGTCCATCATCCATACAAATCCATTCATACTATAACTCTATTAAAGTACCCTACTATACTAGTTGCAAAAGAGAATTAGCCCTGATGAGGCTATTGCATATGGAGTTGTAGTGCAGGCTGCTATTTTGAATAGAGATATGTTGGATATGATGTTGTCAAAGGGTCAATACAGTCATCAGTATCAATGGATATATGGTATTTTCATTGCGACAAGTTCGTGCATTATCAAAATCTTATTGTGCAATCATTGTCTTCTTCCCATGACTATAACTCTGTTAATTTCATGTGTGAGCTTGAATACATGCATTCATATTAATGTCTGTATATCTGAAACAAAGAGTGAAAAGCCTAATTTAGTCCGAGAATATTAATGATTTGTCAAGAGTTCACTGCATAGATTATCGATATTTACAACGAGCTCATGAAGAAAGGAGAGGCCTTAGAGATTGTGTTAGTCTACAATGATGACGAGGAAGAAGACATTAAAAAGTATCCTACAATCATGACATGGCTTACTCTGCCATTTGGAGATAGGATTCGGTCTAAACTACATCGTCACTTTTAAATTAAATGTGTCCCAACTTTTATTGTTATGGTACATATGGAAAGTTTCTTATATATGATGGAAGTTGTGCGGTGTCGGTCCATGGAGCCAAGGCTTATCCATTCACTGATAGTCACCTTGCAAGCCTGCAAAGGGAGATGGATGAGGTAGCCAAGAAATATAGTGGTGGTCGGATTGGATGATCAGGATTGATTGAGAGTAGATCAGACGATCCATAATCATTTCATTTTTAGTTGGAAGTTGACCAGAGTCAACACAAACACAGACCTGAAGAGTTAATTCAAATCCTCCCTTATATTTTTTGTGTCCATAGTCGATTGGATCAGGCGGTCCATAATCATTTTTGGTTTGGTTAGCAGTTGACCAGAGTCAACACAAATTTAGACCTGAAGCTTTTATCAAAACCATTTTTTATTATTTCAAGTCCATCGTTGATCAAGATCAGATGGCCCTCGTTATTTCGTGTTATTTTGAGTATTGACCGGAGTCAAAATAGACTCAAATGTGAAAATATAATTCAAATACACATGTATATTTTTCATCCACCGTTGACTAAAGATACTACAATCAATAGTGATATTGGCATGACCAAGTTTGACCTCAAGAAAAGTCAGGAACCATTGTCATATCTATAACCAAACCAATGTTTGATGTTCCTGCAACTGGTGTAATTGTTATCATGGTAGAACAATTCATGATGGGTACTACTCTGCATATTTAATTAAAAAAATTGCGACGACCGAACATAATGATGATGAACAATATATCTGGGAAATCACAGGCCAATGGAAGATAAGGAAGTTTTAGATGATAACATAGGAGCTTAGATATGTTAGAAGTTCTATCCAAAAGGTTGATAAAACCTATCTGATCGAAGCACCTAGGCATTCCATTGCAGCTATAATGTTTTTGGAAAGTGAAGGGATAAATGTTGAACAACTTACAAGGATTTTGAAGTCTTTTAAGTTAAACCAAAATTTCAATAACAAAATATCAACATCATTGTTAAATAAATGAAAAGGTGCAATGGTTCATTAAAAGGACACAATGGTTCAATTTCATACCTGTTGGAAGACTATCTAAATAGAAAGGTGTGGTGAAAGGAGAGTGTCTTTGTGGTCTAATTCAGAAGATATAGATTAGGATATCATAAACATTTTATTCATGGGGAGTCTGATGCAGGAGGATCATGCTTCCAAATATAGTATGATTTGATGAGACCTAGGGGGTCTTCATTTTACTAAGGGAGTTGGTTCCCTAAGGTTTGATTGATGTATTTTATATGTTCTATTGATTTCTAGAAGAGAGGAATAGGACAGAATTTGTTAATGAATATGAGAATTGATTAATTGTAATAGATCTACTTCTAAGAAGAGATCTCGAGAGTTTGGTGACGAGTTGAGAGATATTAGGATAGGAGAGAGATACTAGAGATCTCATGAGGATTTTAGAGATTCATAAATCCTGGAGATTAGGATCGTTGAGGGGATTCTGGATCTGAACAAATTAAGTTCAAAATCCTTTGTGTATATGTTAAGAACAAAATATCAAAATAGCATTAAAAAAAAACTCAGAATAAGTACCAAGCGCCTTGAAAAAGAGAGAATTTCAGATAATAAGCCTCTTTGAGGGGGAAACCTCCTTATACACCACATAAATTTCATAATACAAGATGATTCCAAATGAAAAGGTCTCCTTGGTATATATAGGAGACTAGAAGGTACAATTACAACTAATGGATCCAAGACGACATAAATAAAATAACATTATTAATGTAATATGCCCCAATTAAGGGGTAATGTGCCATTATTTAGGGCTTAACATGCCCCTCCCCTTCAAACAACTGTTGTCTGCAACACTTGAGTAATTTTGGATGCTTCTGTATAAAAGACTAATCTTCCCAAGTGGAATCCTCAGCAGGTAGTTTCCTCCACTTAATGAGATACTCTGAAATGGATCTATTCCTCAGCTGGTGAATTCTTGTGTCGGTGATAGATTCAGGCTCCAATATGATTTTTCCTTCCTCGTCAAGTTTTGGAAATATAGTTTGAACTGGGATCTTGTCACCTATAACATTCTTTAATCATGAAACATGGAAAACTGGGTGTACTCATGAAAATGCAAGAAACTCCAATTTGTATGCCATAGTACCAATATTTTTCAAAACCTTTTAAGGGCCATAGTACTTTGGTGATAATTTATTATCCTTCTTAGCTTGCTTGAGGGACATCTGTTTGTATGGTTGTAGTCTGAAAAATACCCAATCCCCTAATTCAAAACTTCTTTCACTACGATGTTGATCTGCTTGTTGTTCCATGTGATTTTGTGCCATGGTCAGGTTGTCCTTTAAGAGTTAGAGAATTTGTTTTTGATGCTTGATGTGATCTTCCACTGCTTGAACCTTAGAGTTTTATTTTAGAGAAGAAGTGATGGAAGGTGGGGTTTATCCATAGAGTTGCATAAATAGTGTCATTTTTTTTGTAGTATGAAATTAAGTGTTATACAAGGGTAACCATTTGAACCATTGTGTTTTTTTATCAGAGACAAAGAAAAGAAGGTAGCCTGACAATAAATTTGTTCACTATTGGTTTGTCCATCAGATTGAGGATGATAGGATGAGCTATGAGCCAATTGAGTACCCAAACAATAAAATAAATTTGTCCAAAAATGTCCAGTGAAGATGGGATCTCTGTCACTTACAATAATATGTGGGCTTCCATGTAGCTTTTGAACCATCTCCATGAATGTGGTGGAAACTGTAATGTCTTTGAAAGGATGAGAGAATGCAAAAATGTGTGCATACTTGGTCAGTCTATAAACAATCACCATGATGACACTCTTTCCTTCAGACTTTGGTAACCCTATGATGAAATCCATGGAAACCTCCTCCCAGCGCTGACTTGGGATGGCTAATGGTTGTAAAATACCTGGGGTCTTAATTATTTCCAACTTATTTTGTTGGAAAAACAAGCATTCTTCCACAAACCTTTGAACATCAGTTTTAAGGCCATCCCAAAAAAATTCCTTCTTGACCCTATGGTAGGTTTTCAAAAATCTTGAGTGCCCTCCTATCGAAGAGGTGTGCAATTCCAATAGTACATGTTGTTTGAATTGGGAGTTATTACATAAATATAAGAGGTCTTTGTACCATAGTGAATCATTATTCCATGTAAATGTTTATGATGCACTAGAATCCTGTTGCAACCTTTGAATGAGAGTCCACACGTTTTCGTCATTCTTCCATTCATCCCTTACTTCTATTATCCAATCGGGTTGGATGATCGAGATAGCACAGAGAAAGGCCTCAACATATTCATCATTTCTTGAGAGTGCATCTGCCACAACATTTTGCTTCCCTTTTTTGTAGATGATTTGAAAATAATAACCCAACATCTTGGTCACCCATTTTTGTTGTTATTATGAATATAGTATTTGTTCCAAGAAGTATTTAAGACTATCATGATATGTTTTGACCTTGAAGTGCCTACCTACTAGGTAAGGGCACCATTTCTTCAATGCATGTAGTATTTCCATCATTTCCTTCTCATAAATGGGTTTGTGTAAGTCCTTTCCCTTGAGTGGCCGACTTTAAAAACAAGGTTCCTTCCTTCTTGCATTAGAACAACACCAATGCCATTTCCTGAGGCATCACATTCCACAATAAAGGTTTTTTTTAAGTCTGGTGTGGTCAAGATAAGAGCTTTGCACATCACCTCTTTAAGTTTTTCAAAATCTTGAGTTGCCTCTAGATTCCATGAAAATGCATCCTTATTAGTTAATGTTGTTAAAGGTGTGGATATTATTCCATAGTTCCAAACAAACTTGCTGTAGTAACCTGTCAAAGCAAAAAATCCTCTAAGATTCTTCAATGTTTTGGGAATCAGCCAATCCATCATGGCCTTAATATTATTAGGATCTACCTTGACACCTTGAAAATATGACCCAAATACTCTACCTCCTTCACCCCAAAGAAACATTTGGATGGTTTGGCATATAGTTGTTGTTCCTTTAATAGTTGTAGCACCTTGTCAACATGTTGCACATGATTCTTCCAAGACTTGCTATAGATTAGTATATCATCAAAAAATACTAACACAAATTTTCGAAGGAAGGGCTTTAAAATGGAATTCATCAACTCTTGGAATGTGGAAGGTCTATTCGTAAGGCCAAAATGCATGACCAAAAATTCATAATGGCCTTCATGAGTTCAGAATGTTGTTTTTGGGATATATGCTTCCTTCATTCTAATCTGATGATACCCTGAACAGAGATCCAACCTTTTGAAATAGATTTCTCCATGTAGATCATCTAACAATTCATCAATGATGGGAATGAGAAGCTTATCTTTAATAGTGATCTTGTTGATCTCTCTATAATTTGGACACATATGCCATGATCCCTCTTTCTTGAGTACCATTACCATCGATGTCGAGTAAGAAGTTTGTCTAGGTCTAATAATGCCATCCTCTAACATTTATTCAACCATATGATCAATTTCACTCTTTTGGGCATAAGGGTGTCTCTAAGTCTTGATGTTAGGAGGAACACTCCCAGGAATTAGGTGAATATCATGATCACGATTTTGAGTGGGTGGAAGACCTTTGGGAATATCCTCAAATAATTTGGAATGATTATCAATGATCCCTTCGAGATCTAAGAGAATATATGGCTTAGATGTTTGAACATATAGTGAGCATAGTTATACAATTACACCCTGATGCCCCTTTTTCAATAATGTTGTCATGCCATTAGACCTTATCACCTTACTGGGTTTCCTTGTGATATACCTTAACTCAATTTATTTTCATTCCAATGAAAATTTCATGAAAGGTTCTTGAAAATTAAAAGCTATTGTTCCCAATGATTGTAACCATTGGAATCCTTGTTGTGTTGGTTTTGCCACATGGGTGAGAAAAAACACAACACTTGCATGCTTAGTTAAGTCATCTAAACAAGACAGAGGTTTGTGATTTGATTAGATAACCAAATACACATGAAACAAGGAAATAAAACTAAAAACAAAGAGAAATAAATGTTAGAGAAACTTGCAAGAACTAGAACCATGAAAAGAAAAAAATGACCATCATATAGCTACCAATGGATCAATATATTCATAGGCTACCTGATGCAGGAGCATCATAAGCGAGCCAACAAAGAAAGCGCAAAGGTGAAGGATAGCTGGAATTGCACCAACGCACATTTTGAGAACATTTTGAATTTAAACAAAGGAACATTAATGTAGTATCTGAAAAGATATATTTGCATTTATGTTTTGGAGATTGTAAACAGATATTGAGCGTTGCTCTCATCTGTCGGTTATGGAGGCATTTAATTGTAATGAATGTAAAGTAGATAGCTTTTAATTCTGATTGGATAGCTAGAGTTGTAAGAGGGAAAACTCTAGAAATCTCCCTCGTAGGCATTGTATTGTAGGAGAGAAGTTATTCTCATTGTAAGATGTAGAGCAAGAGAATAGGAGAATAGGGACTGTAAGATTTATATAATCAAATAGTTGTTTCTATTGAACCTGTGTAAAGGAGCACTGGAATTAATATAAGAGTGCTTTTATTCCATTCCATGGTGTGTCATGGTTACTGTTTACATCTATTTAATGGTATGTCTACAGTTTGTTTATATTCTCTGTTATGCATTTTTTTTAATGTTATGTGTGTGTATGCTTGTGATTTCATTTTGAATGTATGAAGTCCGTGAGAGGAGAAGTATGAGTTTCAATTGTTTCTCTTCCTAAGAAATCCTGCAAGGAGTGCAGTGAGAGTCCGCAAGGAGTGCATTGACGAGGTTCTGAGTTTTATCTCAAAAAAAGGCTCAGGAGGTTTACTGTTGTTCTTATACCAGCAGAAGGAGTGCAAGTGTAGCATCGAGTCATGCAAGGTGTGCGCAGGCCAGTGAAATTATTGGACTTTACCAACCAAGGAGGAAGGTTGAAGAACTGTTGTTGCAAGGAGTGCACAGAGTTAGAAGCGTGAATAGCCAGTGGTTATTGTGAATGTCGCAAAGAGTGCATGCAAGAATCCTTTAGGAATCCTTGAGTTTGCAGTAGAAAAATCTCAGGAAGGGTAGAGGATTGAGAGAGTTCAAAGGAGGAATGAGGTCTGAAATTACTTTGCAGAAGTTAAGTCAGAAGAAAATACGCCAAGGTAATTGGGCAGAAGCCTTTGAGAAGTCTGAACGAACGGTCGAAACTCTCGGAGGGAGAATCACCAAAGTTCCGTGGACCATTAGATATTACAGATCAGCATGGAGATTGAGGTTGAGTGTATTTTAGTACTCATAAGCTCAAGATGAATAGTGGTCGTTGGATCCAGATCAACAAGAGTCGTTGATCTCGCGCTTGAATTCGTCATTTCAAAATTCGAGGTGTGGAGGATGTTGTGACTCGAAGTTGAGAGTCGTGAACTCCCGATCTGTGAAGTCCTGATAGAAACACGATCGTCAGATCACGAAAAGCTCAGAGTCGTTGATCGTGGCAAGGAGTCATCGCAAATTCGGCTACTGGTGAAGGGTGTTGTTTGTTTTCAAATCATCGATACGCGAAATCCCGGAGTACCGAAAGATTTGGCCCAGGACAAAGTTGGGGTCACATCAGGGAAAAGACAAAGAGATGAGTCAGAGACCCATTATCCTTTTCGGGGTTTTGGGGACTGAAGGAGCCAGGGGAATTCACATCAAGGATTGCAAAGCTGCAAAATATGATATACCATTCGAGTGGAGAGTGTGGTCACGTCAGTTGGTCTCGTGGATGAGAGTTGGCGCTTAGTGCTTGTTCGCATAGACGTAACTCCTAAGAAGGACTTGTGGATAAACACTTGTGTGTTTGAAGATTCCTGTGAGGAATCGAAGAGTCAATCAGAATCAAAGGGGAGAGTAAGAACGGTCCTTAGACCAGGAGGTCATGCAGAACCTGTTGAGGTATGGGTGTTTCACCACGGTGGTATCAGAGCTTAGACTTTGAATTCTTCATGAACAAATTCAAAACAATGTCGCCCAGAAGACGTCAAGATAGAGAGATGCCCGATCCAGCTGTGGAAAGAGAAATGAGAGAAATTTGTGCTTGATTAGATGCTATGGAGATAGCACAAAGATGGACAGTTGATGTTGGAGATGTCAGCGAAGCTGAAAGTGAAAATAAGGCCAGAGCTAAAGAAGAAGTTGTAGCCGAAGATGTTGCAGAAGAACGTTTATTCAGAGTTGTTGCAAGAATAGGTGCCAGAGCTAAAATGGACATTCCAATGTACGAAGGAAACTTAGACGTTGAGGACCTGCTAGATTGGTTTAGAGCTCTGGATAAATACTTTGACTATGAGGATTTCGAGGAAGATAAGAAGGTCAAACATGTCGTCGCTAGACTTAAGGGGCATGCAGCACTATGGTGGGATGAACTAGAGGATGACAAGAATTGCAAAGGCAATCAAAGAATTAAAAGATGGGATAGAATGGTTGCAAAGATGAAAGCCAAGTTTATACCCAGGGACTACCAAATTAATCTGTTTCAAAGAATGCAGAATTTGAAACAGAAAGGAATGACAGTGAAGGAATACATTGAGGAGTTCTATAGGATAAACATTAGGGTAGGTCATCATGAGAGTGATGATGAAAAGGTCACCAAATACATGAATGGCCTGAGATATGGCATTCAATATGATATGAGCATGATAATGATCAGAAATGTGGAAGATGCTTATTAGATTGCCCTGATGGCTGAAGAAAAATTGGCCCAAAAGCAAGGACAAAGAGGCAGAGGTAGAAGCCAGAACAGAGGCAAAGAAGTTGCCCAAGACAGAGTATAAAAACCCAAGAATCGGGAAAAGAAACCTCATCCTCATCCAGAATGAGAAGGAAGTTCACAGGAAAGACAATATGCCGATGGAAACACCTTTCCTCGAGCAAGAGGAAGAGGAAGAGGTAGAGGAGGTGAAATAAAATGTTTTGTCTGTGGAAAAATCGGACACAAATCCTATAAATGTCCTGATAGGAAAAGAGATGGAGGTGAATCTCACATTTCATAATTGCAAGGGTGAAATGTTGAGGCAGAATATGCAGAAGGTGGAAGGTCATTAATGATGAGGAAGAGTCTCTTAAAGCCATAGAAAGAGATAGAAAATCCAATCCAGAGGAACAGTTTATTTAGGACTTCCTGCAAGACCAAGGATAGGGTTTGCAAAGTGATAGTGGACAGTGGAAGTACAAATAATATAGTATCCATAGAAATGGTGGAGAATATGGAATTGGAGACAGTTGCACATCTGATCCCATACAGAGTCTCATGGTTACAAAAGGGACATCACATAACTATCACTAAATAATGTTTAGTTGAATTTAAGATAGGGGGATATAAGGATGAAATTTTATGTGATGTTATTCCCATGGATGTATGTCATATTTTGTTGGGGAGACCATGGTAATATGATAGAAATGTTTTTCATGATGGGAGAAAGAATACATACACCTTGGAGAAGAATGGTAGAACACATATGTTGCTACCAATTAAAGACGATAAGGTGAAGGATGAAGCAAGCAACACTATACTTCTCATGAGTGGGAAGGAACTTCTTGATGAAGTCAAGAAAGAAGAAGACGTGCAATTTGTTGTGGTGAGAAACCCAGAGTTATTTTGACAAGTACCAAGATAGATGATCTACCGAAGGAAATTCAGGAACTGCTGGAGAATTTTTCTGATATCGTGGTGGATGAATTACCTTGTTCATTGCCGCCCATTAGAAGGATAAGTCATCACATTGACCTTATACCTAGAGCAAGCCTACCAAACAAAGCAGTGTATAGATTGACGTCGTAGGAGAATGAAGAGGTTAAGAGACAAGTCCAGGATTTGATGGATAAAGGATTGGTTAGAGAAAGCTTGAGTCCATGCGTTGTTCCAACAGTGCTAAGTCCAAAAAAGGATGGTGGATGGAGAATGTGTACAAATTCGAGGGCTGTAAACAAGATCACCATCAGGTATAGATTTACTTTACCCAAGATGGATGACTTGATGGATTTCTTGAGTGGAGCAAAGTTGTTTTCAAAAATTGATTTGAAAAGCAGATATCATCAAATTAGAATGAGGGAAGGTGATGAATGGAAGACAGCATTCAAAATGAATGAAGGACTGTATGACTGGCTTGTCATGTTGTTTGGTTTGACAAATGCGCCGAGTACTTTTATGAGGCTGGTGAACGAAGTCTTGAAGAATTTCATTGGGAAGTTTGTAATTGTATATCTTGATGATATACTGATCTTCGATAAGATTGAGGAAGAACACTTGAGACATTTAACTCTAGTGATGAAGAGGTTGCAGCAAGAGAATTTGTTGATAAATTTGAAGAAGTTGTCTTTCATGAAGACAGAGCTCATTTATTTGGGTTTTGTGATCTCTTCGAATGAGTTGAAGATGGATCCAGAGAAGGTAAAAGCAATCAAAGAATGGCCATCTCCAAAGAGTATTTTTGAAGTTAGAAGCTTCCATGGATTGGCTAGTTTTTAAAGGAATTTCATAAGAAATTTTAGTGGGATTACTGCACCAATGATGGACACAGTCAAGAAAAGACATAAATATTTTCATTGGACACAGGAAGCAGAGAAAAGTTATAAGTTGCTGAAGGAAAAAATAACTGGACAACCAATTCTGGTTTTGCCAGACTTCCGTAAAACATTCCAAGTCATATGTGACACAAGTGGATTCATGGTTGGAGCAGTCTTGAGTCAAGACAATAGACCAATTGCATACTTCAATGAGAAGTTGAACGATGCCAAAGTGAAATATTCCACGTATGATAAATAATTTTATGCAATCATATAGGCATTAAATAAATGGAGGCACTACTTGAATCCAAAAGAGTTTGTCTTGTATAGCGATAACCATGCTTTACGATTCATAACTTGACAGGAGAAGCTAAACCAGAAACACACGAAATGGGTTGAATATATGCAAAATTTTACTTTTGTTGTAAAGCATATTTCTGGAACTGCTAACAAGGTTGTTGATGCATTGAGCAGGAAATGTTTGATTCTGCAGGAGTTTCATGTGAAGACCTTAGGTTTTGATAGCCTTAAGGATATGTATAGAGATGATCCAAATTTTAAGGACACTTATGGAGCATGCGAGAATCCAGTTCTCAGAGATAGAAGCCAATGGATCGAGTATTTGATTTAGGATGGACTATTGTTCAGGGGAAACCAGTTTTGTATACTGAAATTCTCTATGAGAGAAAACCTTTTGAAGGAAAACCATAGTGGGTTATTGGTTGGACATTTCGGCCATGAAAAAACACTCGCGCAACTGAATGGTTCATACTATTAGCCAGGAATGAGAACAGATGTCAAGAAATTTGTGAACAAGTGCAGGATTTGCCAGCATGCAAAGGGAAAAAGACAGAATACAAGATTGTATCAACCATTGCCAGTACCAAAGAGGCCATGGGATGTGGTAAGCATGGATATTGTGTTAGGACTATCAAGGACACAGAGGGGTTGTGATTCCATATTTGTGGTAGTCGATATATTTTATAAAATGGCACATTTCATTCCATGTCATAAAACCAGTGATGCAACTCACATTGCAAATTTGTTTTTCAAAGAAGTTGTTAGACTTCACGGCTTACCCAAGAGTATTGTTTCAGACAGAGATACCAAATTTGTTGGTCATTTCTGGAGCACCCTATGGAAGAAGTTGAGGATGAACTTATCTTTTATCTCATCATATCATCCTCAAACAGATGGAAATATCGAGGTAGTGAACCAAAGTCTGGGAGATTTATTGAGGATCATGGTAGCTGAACATCACAGTCAGTGGGATCAAGTTCTGCCACAGGCAGAATTTGCATTTAACAACTCACCTAACCAGAGCATAGGGCAGAGCCCATTTCATATTATGTATGGGATGCAGCCGAGAGGAGTATCTGAGTTGAGAGACTTAGAGCAAAGTGAGTTCAAAAGTGCTAGAGCAGAAGACTTTGCAGTAGAAATGCAAGAACTCCACAGTAAGATTAGAGAGCGGTTAAAGAATTCCAACCAGGAATATAAGCGCAGAGCAAATCAGCACAGAAGAGAACTTTAGTTTGAAGTAGGAGATTTGGTTTTAGTGCATCTCAGAAAAGAAAGGTTCCCAAGGGGAACATACAATAAGTTGAAAATGAAGAAAATTGGACCATGTAAGATTTTGCGAAAGTTCGAGGAAAATGCTTACGAAATTGAATTACCAGATGGGGTAGGAATATCGCCCATATTCAATGTAGAAGATTTGTATCCTTACAGAGTTGATGAAGAAGGAATAGAGGAGGATCAGAAAGAAGTTCAGTGGGTCAAACAGATGCCTGTAGCTGAAAAGCCGCAAATGGAAAATATAATTGACCAGAGAATTGGGAAGAAGACCCGAAGAAAAGAATATTTTGGGTATCTGATAAAATGGAAGGGACACCCAATTGAAGATGCAAGTTGGGAAAGTGAAGTGGAGATCCAGAAACATGGACAGACGGTGCAAGAGCTCATGAACAGGAGTTCATGAATTTTTTAGCCAAGGGAGTATGATGCAGGAGCATCGTAAGCGAGCCAACAAAGAAAACGCAAAGGTGAAGGATAGTTGGAATTGCACCAACGCACGTTTTGAGAACATTTTAAATTGAAACAAAGGAACATTAATGTAATATCTGAAAAGATGTATTTGCATTTATGTTTTGGAGATTGTAAACGGATATTGAGTGTTGCTCTCATATGTCGGTTATGGAGGCATTTAATTGCAATGAATGTAAAGTAGATAGCTTTTAATTCTGATTGGATAGCTAGAGTTGTAAGAGGGAAAACTCTAGAAAGATCCCTCGTAAGCATTGTATTTTAGGAGAGAAGTTATTCTCATTGTAAGTTGTAGAGCAAGAGAATAGGAGAACAAAGATTGTAAGATTTATATAAGCAGATAGTTGTTTCTATTGAACCCATGTACAGGAGCACTAGAATTAATATAAGAGTTCTTTGATTCCATTTCATGGTCTGTCATGGTTACTGTTTACATGTATTGAATGGTATATCTATAGTTTTTTTATATTCTTTGTTATGCATTTTTTTTAATGTTATGTGTGTGTGTATGCTCGTGATTTCATTTTGAATGTATGAAGTCTGTGAGAGGAGAAGTATGAGTTTCAATTGTTTCTCTTCCTGAGAAATCCAGCAAGGAGTGTAGTGAGAGTCTGCAAGGAGTGTGTTGATGAGGTTTTGAGTTTTATCTCAGAAAAAGGCTCAGGAGGGTTACCATTGTTCTTATACCAGCAAAAGGAGTCCAAGTGTAGCATTGAGTTGTGCAAGGTGTGTGCAGGCCAGTGAAATTCTTGGACTTTACCAACCAAGGAGGAAGGTTGAAGAACTATTGTTGCAAGGAGTGCACAGAGTTAGAAGAGTGAATAGCCAGTGGTTATTGTGAATGTCGCAAGGAGTGTGTGAAAGAATCCTTTAGAAATCCTTGAGTTTGCAATAGAAAAATCTTCGGAAGGGTAGAGGATTGAGATAGTTCAAAGGAGGAACAAGGTCTGAAATTACTTGGAAAAAGTTAAGTCAGAAGAAAAGACGCCAAGGTAATTGGGTAGAAGCCTTTGAGAAGTCCAAAAAAATGATCGAAACTCTCAGAGGGAGAATCACCGAAGTTTCGTGGATCATTAGATCTTACAGATCAGCAAGGAGATTGAGGTTGAGTGTCTTTTAGTACTCATAAGATCAGGAGGAATAGTAGCTGTTGGATCCAGATCAACAAGAGTCGTTGATCTCGTGCTTGAATTTTCCGTTTTGGAATTTGGGGCATGGAGGATGTTGTGACTCGGAGTCAAGAGTCGTGAACTCCTGATCTGCGAAGTCCCGATAGAAACAGGACCATCAGATCATGGGAAGCTCAAAGTTGTTGATCATGACAAGGAGTCATCATGACTTCGGCTACCGGCGAAGGGTGTTGTTGCTTTTCAAATCGTCGATACTCGAAATCCTGGAGTATCGAAAGATTTGGCCCAGGATACAGCTGGGGTCACATTAGGGAAAAGACAAAGAGAGGAGTCAGAGACCCATTAGCATTTTTGGGGTCTCGAGGACTGAAGGAGTCAAGGGAATTCAAATCAGGGATCGTGAAGCTGCAAAATTTGATATACCATTTGGGTGGAGAGTGTGGTCACATCAGTTGGTCACGTGGACAAGAGTTGGTGCTTAGTGCTTGTTCACACAGACGTAACTCCTAAGAAGGACTTGTGGATAAACACTTGTGTGTTTGAAGATTCCTGCAGGGAATCAAAGAGTCAATCAGACTCAAAGGGGAGAGTAAGAATGATCCTTAGACTGGGAGGTCATGCAGAACCTGCTGAGGTAGGGGTGTTGTGCCACTAACACCGTAGAGAAAGGAAGGGACTTATGAATCCAATCTTCCTCCTTGGGAGGGATATTGAGTTCCCTAATAGAGATCTCTTCTCTTCATGCAATGGAAAGTGACAATGGTGAAAAAATACAATGCCAAACCTCTCAAGAGGTGAGTAAATGGCTCTTGCTATAGTGCTTAAATGATTCAAAGAGAAAAGAGGATTCTCCAAGAAGAATTCTTGCAGCATAAAAATACCTTGAAGTTCTTATTTTTCTAGCACACCCATGGCACATATTTATAGTGTCCACTCATGGCAAGATACAAATAGTTCATAGTGTGAACAAGGGGCCTTTTAGGGCACTTCCTAGCCCTTGACCAACCTCCAAGCTAGATTTCTCTCAGATATGAGTGTCAAATCGTGTTGGGGTCAGATTAAAAGTGGTTGAGAGTATGATAAGATTCATAAATGCGTTGTTCATGAGAAGTGTGCGGATTTTATCATAGACATTCATGCATCCTGCACACAGTGTGCGTTGAGGGCTATGTTAGCCTGTAGATTCTGTGCACGCTTCCTTTGGTGAATTTGCACACTTTAAATTTTGAACCAAATGTACAGTTTTGTGCCTTTTATGGATTTTGATGTTGTAGGTGTACTAATTGTTGTTGGCATTGATGTCTTTATTAAACCATTGTGTGTAATGTTGTGGATGATTTTTCAGTGATAACAGATTCCCCATGATGTGTGAGGTTAGGAGCATATGTATAGCCAAAATACATCAATGTTTATTTTGATGAGAGTTCCATTGTGAGGAAGAGTGAAGAGAGGAACTGCAAGAGAGATCCACTGAAGAGAGAGGGAAAACTATGGGACCCAAACCTTTCTCTAGGGAGAAAAAAAGAAAATTTGTATACAAACGAGGTGGGCATGCCCCATGCTCATGTCATGAAACCAAATTGTGGGACTATAACTGAAGATGTATGATGATGAAGATAATTGCAGTGCCATCGGGGGCAATTGATAACAACAGATGACAGTTTTGAATGGTGAACAGGCTCTAAAGAAAGTAAAGGATGACTGTAAGAAGTGTCGATGACTCATAGGCACTAATGCCCTAACAAATTCAGAGGTCTTCGATTGGTATGAAAAGCTGCAATGGTCGCATTGTAAGACCCACCGTAACATGGGAGTTTGTTGAAGTCGAATGTTATGGGGGTCAACTAAATTAGAAACAAATGATGACTCGCTCTGTTCCATCCGACACTCCTCATTGAAAAGGTAATGAGAGTCAAGATATTTTCACCCTTATGGAAACTATGTTGATGTCGACAGGAAGGGAGATGTGACGTCAAGAAGAAAAGGGCTTATTGAAATCCACTAAGTAATAGATGATATTAGGTACTGATGGGTAACATGAACGAATTCAAGATGATGTGGGACTTAGGACTAACCTTGGTTGGGGTATTGAAGGATGACTGGTAGCAACCGTAAAACTAGATCTAGTGTCAGGGGGACGACTAGATGTGGGGTTAAACTGTGTCGGAGGCTAACAAAGTGGGAAAAATAAGAGATCATTGGTACATGGATATGGGATACTCGGGGTTTTTTAGCGATGTTTGTATGAAAAAAGGGTGGATTCCCCAACCAAGGGAGACATGGATTGCTCTGTCGAGTAAAAGAAGGCCATCAAGGATGACGACTAAAAATCTATGTACAATTACCAAAGAAATAAAGAATAATTTGGGTTGAGTATACAGATACAGAAACGGGTGCCCCAGTGAAAATATGGCTTGGCCTGTTTAGAGCACAAGTTTGTGAAATATAACTGGTGGAGGGTGGGGGCCCCATGGGTGGGTTTCTGTATTAGGTAAATGGATGGAGGACAATATGCGGATGGGAAAAATTATGGTGGATGAGATGGAGGGATAATGGTACTGTGGGGGTGCAGTCAATAGAACCAAGTGTAGGATGATATGATTTGGGAGTCCATTGGGAAGGTTAGAAATATGATGAGAAGAAGTATGGGGTTCATTCCCAGAAGTGAAAAATACTATCGGGACTCCCAATCCTAGGGGGTGAAATCAGCATGAGTGTCAAGTTGCCGAGGGGAACTATGAATGGGACAAATTATGTGGGGGAGAGTGATATCGATTGATAGTACCAAAATGTGGTAAAGGTAAAGGGACTGCAGAGCCGGATGTAGGGACCCTAAAGGCAAATTTCTTAGGGTGTGACTGGAGATGCAATTGATTTATAGAGGGAATAATTACATGCTAGTGCCGAACATATACTTGAAGGGGTTGTAAAGTGGGTTGAACAAGTACCTGCACACAAAAAAACAAATACCTGACATGAACAATATCTTATGATAAAGCATATATGAAAGTTGTTTGATTAAAACTGAAAGTGAGCATGCGTACCTAAACGTGGCATGAAAAACATTCTCCCTCAGGGAGAAGTGAAGATGATAACCCGGGGAATATGAATGTATAGATGGCGGGATCAAGATCTCGTGGCTGAGAACAAATCAAAAAATGGAGGCTCTGGGCTCCTGTAACAGAGTGCGGAATTTGAGAAAAAGGGGCTATATATGTATATATATGGTGGCTTTATAATGCCACTTCATTTGCACCGACACTATTGTTTATCTGACGAGAGAGTTGTGATTTGGAGATTATGGCAGCATGAGGATATCGATCTGGGAATGGAGAGAGACAGGTTAGTGGCCTTATCGTCCTAGATTTTGTGAAGTTATAGATTTTAGGTAGGGGTTGTACAGAGGGCCATACAAGGGTTTATAAGGGTAGGGGCCCACAAGTGCATAGGAAAAGGGGAAATACCCACGCATGTGTGCGCGGTTATAACTCAGTTTCTTGCACATTATGTGTGGGTTTTTCCAAAACAGTCGTGCATGGTGAATGTGCGGCTGTGTTAAGAAATCCTGTGCATAATGTGTGGTTGTGTAGGTACCAGTCATGCACATGTGTGCGTGAATTGGATAGACAGGGGCGCATTGAATGCGTGCTTGTCGGGGTGATAGTTGTGCACCCATGTGTGGCTGTAGGTGAGACAGTTGCGCATTAGTGCACATTTGTACGAAGAACAGTCATGCACATGTGTGCAACTGCATGGGGGAAAGTTGTGCACTTTGGGCAAGCTAAGGGGTGTATTATATTTTGATATTTATGATTTTTTATGGATGATGTGGTTGATCCGGTGTTCTTGGGTGATTGCAGATGATCAACAGAGTTGAGTATGATGTCGGTCCACTGGAAAGAGCGGGACTGGGACCCACTGCAAGAGGTTGTGAGGGCACAGCCTGGTGTATGCAGACACTTGGATTCTTGCAGGTTGCTCAAATTTTTTACAGTCCCCTAATATGGTCACTTGAGTTCCTGCTCCAGTTTTTTCTTTGGATGTGGAGTACTAATCAACAGTGCTTTGTGGTTAGGGGGAAGCAGTTGATGTTTTCTATGACAAAGGACATGTACTTTTTGATAGGACTCCCATTTTATGGGAGAGCACTAGCTATGGATCCCCATCTATCAGGGGAGGACAGGGTGGAGACCATGGCAGCACGACATTGTTCTAGGCTGAACCCTATGTCGGGTTCGGTCGTTCGGATTGGGGCCATCAATGACTTGTTGACTGAGTGCATCACAGCCATGGTGGTGAGGATCTATGGATCCTTGGGCACCAGCGGATTACTAGTGGTTAGTTGAGGGTAGTGGAGGGGGTCCTGGACGGGGTCCTATTTGCATGGGGTGTGTTGATGCACACCCGAAAGATGTCCCAGCTGAACCGGTGTTGGCATGCCAATTCTGGTGATTTTTCCTACAGGTCAGGTTTGGTGTCCTGATTCTTGGAAAGGGTACCCCTATTTTTCCCTCGTATTCTATTGGAGCCAGTGTTGGAGCAAGAGTCGTGATTGATGTGATGGGCACATGTGTTGGCCCAACATGGAGAAGGGGAGGGTGGCCACTACTTCACGACCATGGTCGCTTGAGTGTGGTGGAAGATGCCACGGGTTATTCTGTGATATCCATACATTGGTATGGATTAAAGACAGGACCCCGACATGGTACTACCTTCTGGGAAGGATTAGGGCCAAAGAGGTATGTGTTGTATCTGTTTTATTTTATTTTGGTGGATAGCATTTATTAGAAATGTATATGGATGCTAACACTATATATGTTTTGTTTTGCAGATGTTGGGCCCCAGGGGCAAGAGGCAGAGGTTGTCCAGGAGTCGGCTAGATGGGAGTAGCTCGACAGGAGCCCGCAGGTCCGAGGGTTGGGCAGAGGTGCCGGGGAGATAACGTTGGTGACTTTGGACCATTTTTTGGCTACCTTATTATGTTGTAATGAAGATCAACGGTCTTCATCAAGTGAATCTAAGGTCAGCAGACACTGCTCCATTGGAGCAGTGTCGGGTAAGATCTCTATGGTAGTGCATAACATGGGGATTTCTCACTTGATAGGGAGAGTGGCTTCATCCCATGGACGAGGTGGAACAGTGTAAAACTGGTGGAATTTTTTACTATCGTGCAATAATTCAATAAAGTGGAAAACAACATATGATGCCAGTTGGTCTTATGTTTGTTGACGATACGTTGTAGCATGGTTTTGAGGAATTTATTGACAGCCTCGAACTGTCCGTTGGACTTACGGTAGTATGGGAAGGCAAACTCATGGGTGAAGCCTAATTTTGAGGAGAGTTCTACAAATATCTCATTCTCAAAATGTTTACCATGGTCGTAAACTAACTGTTGTGGGACTGTGAACTGGGTAATGACATGGTTGAAGAAAAAATGCGTTGTTGGGTCAGCAGTGTTGTTAAATGTGGGCATGGCTTCGGACCATTTGGTAAAACAATCCACTGCCACGACAATGTACTTGTGTCTATTACTGGATGGAGGATGTAAATTCATGAAGTCTATGCCCCATTTACAGAAGGGGTCAGCTATGATGACTGGGTGTAAAAGAGTTGGTGGACCTCATGATTTGTTTGCATAAATCTAGAATTTGTCGCATTGCTTGACAATGTGGATGCATTCATGAAACAAAGTGGGTCAGAAGTGTTCGAATGATTTTTGGGGTGGTAGACATACCCAAAAGGTGACCACCGCAAGGGTCAATGTGGCAATCATTCAAGAATTTGTCAATTTCATCGATGGTAAGACATCATCGAAGGATGGTATCGACCTTGCATCAATAGAGAATGTCTCCAATGAGGAGGTATCAGGGGTTCTAATGGAGAATGCGTCGATGATAATATCGAGAGAGATGAAACCCAAACTCTTGTGTACAAAGGCATACAAGGAGGTTGTTGTACTAGGGGTCATTGGAGGGGATGAAGAAGAGGTTTTCATCAAGGAAATCCTCATTGATGGGGGAAGATTTGGAGTTCGAGGGAAAATTCATAATGAGTTCGGCTAAGACAATATCTTTCTTTCTTTTGGGAGTAGAGAAATTTAGATCATATTCGTGGAGGATAATGATCCATTGGGTAAATTTGTCGTTGATCTGTCATCGACTAAGCAAGTACTGCATGGGGTTGGAATCTACTACGACCTTGGTAGTTCAAAGAAGAATGTAATGTCGCATTTTTTGGACTGCAAGGACAACTGCTAATGCGAGTTTCTCATCATGATTATATTTCAAGGGTGGCCCTGAAAGGTTTTTACTATTGTAGTAAATCACATGTTCATGCCCATCATCCCTTAATTGGATGAGGAATTCTGCAACTGAGACAGTCGAGGCTGATAAGTAGAGGATGTAATCATGATCATAGTATGGGGGACTAATCAAAGGGGCATTGGATAGGGTAGATATTAAATCATCAAAAGTTGTTCGAGCATGTTCGTCCCATCAAAATGGGATATCATGTCATAGTAGGTGGAGGAAACCATGTGCATGAGTAGCATAGTCTAGGAAAAAACGACGTAAAAAGTTGGCTTTGCCTTGTAGGCTCTGCAGTTGGCATAAATTCCTAGGTGGTGGAATTTTTGTGATAGCTTGGAACTTAAGGAGGTCCACGGTGATGTCGTGTTGGGAGACAATGAACACAAGGAGACGTCTAGAAATGATGCAAAAGATGAACACGAGGGGGTTCAAGAGGATATTATATTGGCCACATCGTTCGAAAACGATGCGTAAGTCATCTAAATGATGGGTTCATTTTTTGGATTGAGTAGTGAGGTCGTCCAAATAAGCAAGGATGATGCAAGAAAGATCATGAAAAATGTAGGTCATGGCCAGTTGAAATGTAGCACAGGAATTTTTTAGTCCAAAAGGCATGACACGATAAGCAAAGGTACACCAAGGGGTTGTAAAAGTGGTTTTGTATTGATCTGTTGGTTGGATTTGATTTTGATTATAGTCGGAGAACCTGTCCATAAAGGAAAGTGCCTCATGGTCGGCACAATCATCGATGATTTGGTTGATGAAAGGGGTTGGGAAGTTTTCTTTGGGACAAGCATGGTTGAGATCATGAAAGTCTGTGCAGACACAAATAGTTTCATATTTTTAGTTAACGGGGACAGGGTTGGAGACCCAAGAAGTGTACGCAATGGGATAAATGAACTCGACAGCACGTAACTTTTCAATTTTAGCTTTGATAGCCACAACTTTGGATGGGTGGAGGGGGGATCTATTTTGACGAACATGGGTGATATCAGGCCAGGTGTCGATTCGATGTTTGACTATAGAAGGATCAAGGCCAAGCATCTTCGTATATGACCAGGAAAAAATATCACAGTATTCCTGAAAGAGACCTTTGTAAGCAATGATTTCTTCAAGGGAGCATGCAGCACCAATGGTGATCTCTTCGATAATGCCTAGTTTAATGGAAATGTAAATTTTGACTATGGGGTAGATGTTAGCCATGTTTCCTTCTTCAAAAGCATCAGGGGCAAGGATAGGGTTTTTGAACCGGACAATATTCCCCAAAGGAATGAAATCCTTGGTTTCGATTATGCACAAGGAGGCTTGGGTAGGAGGGTGAAAGGCCTCTGGGAAGAGAAAAAGTGCTCGATGATGGAGCTCATTCCATGGGAAATCAGGGGTAGTTATTTCCTCCAAAATATCTTCTTCGCAGTGGAAAATGCGAGAAGATAGGGGATCATGGGAAATGACAGGGGAATTGTCAATGGGTAAGTGTTATTGTCCTCGGCGGATGAGGACGTAGAAAGGATATCGTGTATAGGGTGTGATGTCTTGCTTGACATAAACCAAGTGTCATGGTATTGTGGATGGTATCTCATTCGTGTGGAGACTAACGAATAAATATAATGAATGTCAGTAATGTGAGCAGTAGTAGGGAGAGCCTGAGATGGCTCAGGCAGAGATGTATGGCATACTATGGCTAATGTTTGGCAGAATTGAGGTAGAGATTTGAAATGATGAGTGTAATGGCCATATTATGAGCATATGGCACAAGAGACATTGGTTCGTAAACCTTTCTTGCATGTGGTTGAGGACTCCGTAGTAAGAGATGAAGTACTTGGTGGAGTAGTAAGCAATGGGGTTTCTTTAGGGAGCTAGATAAGATTGTGTAACTCAGGAAGAATAGGACATCTGTTAGTGGGGTGTCCTTCTATTTAGCATAAGGTGCAAGGAGGTTGAGCTCGGGAAGGGAGCGAAGCTATGGGATCTGATGCAGGAGCATTTCTCCACCTTAGCAAAGCGCCAACTATTCATCACATCAGCGTGCATTTAAGAAGGGGAGAGGCGCCAACCCTCTCATTTTTTCCTTGAAATTTAAATTTTAATGTAATTAAAAGAAAATTAAATGTTGTAAGGTTGATAAGAGCCGAGTTGATGTCTTTGTACAGGAAGCAGATAGAGAGGCCTTTAATGTGGTCTGATTTGTACAAATCTCGAGCATTGCCTCATATCTGAATTTTTAATGTTCATTCATTGTAATTAAGCCTCAGTAGATAGGTGTTTTAATTATGATAGGATGTCACTAAGGTAGATTGGAGGGAAAGGCTTATTGAGCCCTTCTTGTATAAATCATTGTGACGTATGCCCAGTAGAGGTTGTTGAAAATATGAGAAAAAAATCATTGTAATCCAAGGAGAGAAGAGATGAGACTATGTTGCAGTCCATCCTACACACATTGTAATTACGCATTCAGATTAATGAAAAGAGAGAATCTTTTCCTGCCTATGATTTTTATGTGTGCTTATGTGTTTTATGAATGATTATATGTGTTTTTTTATGTGCATATGTTGTAGATGTATGAATAGGTTTCCATCTGCAGGGATAGACAAAATTCTTTGTCTATGATTTTGTTGGATTATTTCAGGGTTCTTTAGGCTAAATGCAAGGAGTGCATGACAGAGTGTTGAGAACTCTATGAGCCAATGCAAGGAGTGTGTATCTGAACTCTGCTTCGAGTTCAGAGGATAACGTGTCAGGAGGGAACACCAAAATAGATTACAGACTCAGAGAGGAGCCTCAAGGTTACTGAACACCTTGGACGGGAAGGTCTGTGTAGGAGAAAGCACAGCTAGAGTTGTTGAATACTCTGAGAGCTCTTCCAGGTGGGCATTGAGCAGGTGCAAGTGTGCACAGGTGAACTCTGTTTCGAGTTCAGAGAAGATAAGTGTCAAGAAGAATATTTACCAGAGTTATTGAATACTCTAAGGGATCTGTAAGGAGTGCATTGAGCAGGCACAAGGAGTGCGTGAGAACTCTATTTCGATTTCTAGGAGAAATTTTTCCAAGCGAACACACCATAAGTTTAAGACTCAGAGGATATTCAAGTGAAATTTTGCACAGAGAATGCAAGGAGTGCGCGAGCAAATTCTCAAAATTTAGGACTCAAGGAGTGAAGTTGAGCAAGGAATGCACAAGTCCAAAACCCTGTTGAAGTGTTGGTAGAGACTCTAGAGGAGAAGAGAAAGGAAGAGCTAGGAGGGCGCATAAATACTTTGAAGGGAAGTAAAAGGGTTGAGTCCCTTGGAAGGTCGAGCAACTGCAAGGCTCAGGAAGGATAGTGCAAGTGTGCATGGTGACTGTGCCAGGTGCGCAGAGGACAAGGAACTTTACAGGTTCAAGTTGTGGAGACACCATAATCAGTGCATAGAGGATAACATTTCAAGTGCCAAAGCTTAGGAGCAGTGGCATTTTCAAAGTGCAATTGAAGGTGGAGTAGACAGCCTTGCAGGAGAAGGTTCAAAGGCCAACCCTTTGAAAATTTTGAGGAATCCTTCATTGGAGGGAAAGTGGTGTAGCGACAAGAGGAGGAAGTTATAACAGTCGTAGGATCTGTTGTTGGGAAAAATCTAGACCATTGGATCAGAGTCCAGACCTCAGAAGGAGCAATGAGGAGGAGGAACAGATCCCAGTCATCGGATCTAAGCATGAAGGATCGTCATCTGTTGGATCCAAGTAAGCGCATGGGTCTTTAACCATTTTTATATGCAAGGAGTGACGACTCACCAAAGTCCCAAAGTTTCAAAGTGAATCATAACTGTCCATTGTCAGGAGGGATAGGAGGAAAAATATAAGCAAGTTCGGGAGGAAGAGATTTGGAGAAATTGCGTGGAGCAAATAGCGTTTTCTTTCGAAATAGTGAAGAGAGAAGTCATCCTAGTCATTGGTGCTGGGAAGGACATGTGGCGAAGATCCACATGTTTTGAAACGAGATAACTTCAGGGAAAAGTGAGGGCAGAGTGTGAAAAACTCCCAAAGCCCAAAGTAGCGAATAGATCCTGACCATTGATTAGGAGGAGCTACATGGCAGCATATTGTCAAATTCGAAAAAGAGCCATGAGAAAGAGCAGAGGGAGACATGAGTAGGAGCTCATGATTTTCCTAGTAGTGGAGTATGATGCAGGATCATCACTCCACCTCAACAAAGTGCCAGCTATTAAGCACATCAGTGCACATTTAAGAAGGGGAGAGGTGCCATCCCTCTCACTTTTCCCTTGAAATTTAAATTTCAATGTAATTAAAAGAAAATTAATGTTGTAAGGTTGATAAGATCCAAGTTGATGCCTTTGTATAGGTAGAAGATAGAGAGGTCTTTAATGTGGTCTGAGTTGTACAGATCTCGAGCATCGCCTCACATCTGAATTGTGAATGTTCATTCATTGTAATTAAGCCTCGGTAGATAGGCGTTTTAATTGTGATAGGATGTCACTAAGGTAGCTTGGAGGGAAAGGCTCGTTGAGCCACTCTTGTATAAATAATTTTAATGTATGCCCAATAGAGGCTGCTGAAAATATGAGAGAAAAAACATTGTAATCCAAGGAGAGAAGAGTTGCGACTATGTTGCAGTCCATCTTGCACACATTGTAATTATGCATTCAGATTAATGAAAAGAGCGGTTTTTCCTTCCTATGATTTTTTTTGTGCGTTTATGTGTTTTATGAATGATTATTTGTGTGTGTTTATGTGCATATGATGTAGATGTATGAATAGGTTTCCATCTATAGAGATAAACAAAATTCTATGTATGTGAGTTTGTTGGATTATTTCTGGGTTCTTTAGGCTAAATGCAAGGAGTGCATGATAGAGTGCTAAGAACTCTGTGAGCCAACGCAAGGAGTACGTATCTGAACTCTGCTTCGAGTTCATAGGAGAATGTGTCAGCCTTCAGGAGGGTACACCAGAATAGTTTACAGACTCGGAGAGGAGCCTCAAGGTTACTGAACACCTTGGAGGGGAAGGTCTATGCAAGAGAAAGCACAACCAGAATTTTTGAATACTATGAGAGCTCTTCTAGGTGGGCATTGAGTAGGTGCAAGTGTGCACAGGTGAATTATATTTCAAGTTCAGAGAAGAGAATTGTCAAGGAGAATATTTACCATAGTTATTGAATAATTTGAGGGCTCTGCAAGGAGTGCATTGAGCAGGAGCAAGGAGTGGGAGAGAACTCTATTTTGAGTTCTGGGAGAAAGGTTTCCAAGTGGGCACACCATAAGGTTAAGACTCGGAGGAGATTCGAGTGCAAGTTTTCACAGAGAATGGAAGGCGTGCATGAGAAAATTCTCAGAATTCAGGACTCAAGGAGTGAATTTGAGCAAGGAATGCCTAAGGCCAAAACCTTGTTGAAGTGTTGGTAGAGGCTTTGGAGGAAAAGAGCACGAAAGAGCTAGGAGGGTGTAGAAATTCTTTGACGGGAAGAAAAAGGGTCGAGTCCCTTGGAAGGTCAAGCAACTCTAAGCCTCAAGAAGGATAGTGCAAGTGTGCACAATGAATTGGCAAGGCACACAGAGGACAAGGACCTTTATAGGTTCAAGTTGTGGAGACAACGTAAGGAGTATGCAGAGGCTAACATTTCAAGTGCCAAAGCTCAGGAGGAGTGGAATTTTCAAATAGCAATCCAAGGTCGAGTAGAAAACCTTGAAGGAGAAGGTTCAAATTCCAACTGATCTAGATGGATATCGGTGGCCACCCACCTTTTCCAACTGGCTCAAAACAACTTTCTGACATTTTTGGCAATTTACTATTTTTAGCAGTTTTTACTTCTGGGGCCATTTTGAGGGACTAAATGAAGGTTTTTCGGTATCGAGCTCCTCAATAATAGATGAAGGCATGATTGGTTCCCCAAAATGAATATCCTTTATGATACCTTTCCAACGGGCTATCACACGCCTAAAACAGAGATCGTATGCAAAAGTTACGACCCCGAGAAGTTGATGTACTAGCTTACCCAAACAGGGCCCACATGACTTTTGGCGCTTCATCTCCTAGGGTTAGGTTTTTGGATATTTAGGGTTTTGGGAATTCTTTCTTATTGTAAAAAGGCCTTCAGAGCCTCATTGTAACCTTCTTCTTACGAATGTGCACTACCATCACATCTCTTCTCAAAGATAAGCCGCCACCATTCTAGCAAGCTTGTTTCCGCTGCATTTTACAGTTTCAGCTTATTTCGTTATTGAATAGAAAACCAGTTTTACTGTATCTCTGTTATTTTGTGTTAAGCACCTGTTAATAATCTGTATTCATTTCGTTCTACTCATAAAATCCAAATCAGTGGTATCAAAGCGGTTTTCTCCTTGTCGTCTTAATGCATGTCCCCAACGAGGTCGGAGTACAAAGAGTTGGGTCTCAAGCTTGTTTCTCTTAAGGACAGAAGCTCTCGCACACCCAAGCGACCTCTCATGGTAGGAGAAAATAAAGATGATGGGACAAGAGATCCTTTCAAACTGTTGATTGAGGAAGCCCTCACGCAAAAAAGGAACGAGATGATGGATAGTTTCGCGCAAATCCTTCGGTGACTACCAACAGGCGACGCATCTTCTTCGAACAGAGGCACCACCCCCTTCAAGGTACAAATAAAATTTGATATTCCTATATTTGAAGGTCAGATAGACGCAGATTCTATAGACAAGTGGTTGAATCTACTAGAAGGGTATTTTTCTGTTCATAAATTTTCGAACAGGGAAAAGATTACTTTTGCCCTCCTCAAAGTCGTTCCCCATGTCAAAGATTGGTGGGAAACTTTCTGTGAGCAAAAGGAAACAGAGGAAACCTCATTATTTTCAATCATGGCCACCTGGGAATCCTTCAGGGATGCTATTAAGGAAAAATACTACCCTGTCGGAAGTTATGACGACCTGTATACCAAATGGACCACACTACGGCAAAAAAGAGACCAAGCAGTGCCAGATTTCACAAATATCTTCCATACCTTGCGCACCAAGTTGGGTATCAAAGATTCGGAGAGAAATCTGGTGCTCAAGTATTGCGGTGCTCTGCATAGATACATCTAGACCGAAATGGAATTTCTGGACATCTAATCCTTGGGCGTGGCCTACCGATATGCCGTCAAAATCAAGAAGAAGCTCATATAAAAGACACAACAATTTGGGCCTGGGAACCCCTCACAACAAAAACCAGGAAAGGGTGGCCCCAACCCACCAAAAAAAGGACAGAGCAAAGATGGACAGTATCAAGACAACCAGTACAAGCCGCAAGCAAAGAAGGACACTGGAAAGACAAAGAAATATACCAGGAAGTGGTGCGACTTTCATAAGAGCCCTTGGCATAACACTGTTGACTGCCACTCAAAGCAGTCGCTGGTGGCCAAAGTGAAATCCTCTGAATCAGATGCAGATTCTGACTCTGAGACAGAACTAGAAAGGGGAAGACGGATCATTGACGTGGAACCCAGTGCCATCATTGCTACTACCAAGCTCCAACCTGGTGAACCAGATGAGCCAGAAGAAGGAGAGCACCTCTTCCATTCACAGATGTGGGTAAAAGGCACCCCACTGCACTTCATCGTTGATAGCGGTAGACAGAAGAACCTCATCTCAGTAGAGGTCGTCAAGCGTCTAGCCCTTCGAACAACGTCGCACCCACAACCATACACCATTGGATGGCTCCGCCAAGGAAGCGATCTTCGTGTCAGCCAACAGTGTCGACTGTCATATGGCATCAAGCCCTTCAAAAATGAGGTATTGTGTGATGTTGCTCCTCTCGAAGTTTGTGATGTTCTTTTGGGCCAACCTTATTTATGGAAACGTCATGTTGTATATGAGTCTAGGCCTCGTAGTGTTATTATTACTTTGAACAGGAAATTATACAGGATACCCAAGGCAGTCCCACCTAATGCTATTTCCTTGATCTCTGCTAACCAATGCAGGAAGGTCATCTCGCAGACAGGGAAGTTTGTATTCTTCGTGATTTGCTCTCAGAATAAGAGAAAGATCGCAGCCACATCCAGGGTCTATGTGGCCGACCTCTCCACGTGGAAGAATACTCAGATATCTTCTCCTCACCTACAAGGGTTCCTCTGCACTGCCAGGTCAAGCACCCCATCGATTTGACCCCCGATGCACTTCTACCCAATGGGCCAGTCTATCGTCGCTCTTTGTTAGAGAATGAGGAGATCAAGCGAAAGATCCAAGAACTGCTCCACAAGGGGCACATCCTCTCCAGCTCATCACCTTGCGGGAGCCCAATCGTGCTGGTATAAAAGAAAGATGGAACCTGGCGACTCTGTATTGATTATCGGGTTCTGAATAAAATCATTGTCAGAAACCGGTACCCAATTCCCCGAATCGATGACCTCCTTGATCAACTCATGGGGACCAAATACTTCAGTAAAATTGATCTAAAGTCTGGCTACCACCAGGTCTCGATAGAACAGACAGATGTATGGAAGACGGCCTTCAAGTCAAAGGAAAGACTTTTTGAATGGTTGGTCATGCCTTTTGGTTTGACAAATGCTCTAGCCACTTTCATGAGGATGATGGACGATATCCTGCGACCATTCACCAATACTTTTGTAGTGGTGTATATGGATGACATTCTAATTTACAGCAAGACTTGGGCCGAACACTTGCAGCATATTCAACAGGTTTTGCACACCTTGCGGCAGCACAAGCTATACACCAACCTAGAAAAATGATCCTTTGGCATGGATAGGGTCCATTACCTGGGCTACATCATTGATCAGCATGGTGTACATGTGGATCTAGACAAGATCCAAGTCATCCGTGACTGGCCAGCCCCAACAACACTCACTGAGCTTTGGAGCTTCTTGGGACTTGCTAATTTCTACCACAAGTTCGTGTTGGGTTTCTCCCATATTGCATGGGCCCTCAGCCAAATAAACAGGGGTAGTGGTAAGGTGAAATTTGCGTGGGGTCGGTCCCAAAAACAAGCGTTTGATGATTTGAAGCAGTGCTTGTGCTCAGCTCCAGTACTTTCACTACTGGACCTGCAACATCCCTTTGAGATCGAGACAGATGCTTCAGACTATGCTGTGGGCATCGCTCTCACTCAGCACAGCCACCCCGTGGCCTATCATAGTGAGACATTGTCTGATACTATCCGTAAGTACCCTACTTATGACAAAGAAATGCACTCCATTGTGCAAGCATGCCGCCAGTGGAGACATTACATTCTTGGGAAGGAGACAGTCATCCACACCGATCATAAGCCACTGCAGTTCATATAGACATAGGGAAAACTGCAGAATGACTGCCATCAAAAGTGGTCCACATACTTGAAACAATTCCACCTCAACATCAAGTATAAAATAGAAAGCACCAATCGCGTCGCTGATTGCCTCAGCAGACCGCCAGTCGCAGCACTCACCACGGTGCTATACTCTTGCGGCCATGAGACATCTGGATGGCCCCAACTCTATGAGACAGACCCTGACTTCGCCACCACCTACCAAATGTTGGCTGCAAATGCAGTTGTCGATAATTTCCATCTTCAGGATGGGTTGTTGTGTCGTCTGGGCCATATCTATGTTCCATCAAGTGAGCGAGCGAAGCTGATCTGGGAAGCCCACTACAGTCGGGTGGCAAGACACTTCGATGTTGAAAAGACAGTGGAGATGCTACAGAAACATTTCTACTGGCTAAAACTTTGACAGGAGGTTGGCAAGTATATCAGGTCCTGCACTGCCTGCACTATTGCCAAACCGAACACTAAGAAACAGGGCCTATAAACCCCTCTTCCTACTCCTAACAGGCCATGGGAATCCATATCAATGGACTACATGTCGGGCCTCCCATCCACCAAGCGGGGAAATGACTGTGTTTTTGTGGTTGTTGATCGCTTTTCTAAGATGGCGATTTTGGTTGCCTGCAAGAAGAGCATCATAGCAGAGGCCACTGCCAAGCTCTTCTTTGAATGAGTTTGGGTACATTTTGGAATCCCACAAACCATTGTATCAGATCAGGATAGTTTATTTCTCATCACATTCTGGTCGAGCTTCTGGTCACTACTGGACACCAAGCTCACCAAATCCACGGCCTTCCACCCCCAGACAGATGGCCAAACCAAGGTTGTAAATCGAATGATTGTGCATATCCTTCGTATGTATAATTCAAAGAACCATCGCACATGGGATGAGAGCCTTCCCTATTTCTAGCATAGCTACAACCGAGCCTTGCATAGCTCAACCAGCCACAGCCCCTTTCAAGTGGGGTTGGGATTCCAACCATTGCGTCCCATAGATGTTGCACTTCCCCTTGCGGTCACCTCGGTTGACTCATCTCCTGCTCCAATTGAAGTTGATAAAGCCACTCGATTCATTGATCGGATCCCGCACATCCACCAACAGGTTCAAGATATCCTACAGAAGTCCAATGACAAGTACAAACAGTGTCATGATCAACATCGGGTGCTGCATAAGTTTCAGGTGGGCAAAAAATTTTGGTTGCACTTGCAGAAAGAACGCCTTACAGGACCCCATAAGAAGCTTCACCCACTCTGTTATTGACCATACACTATCACCAAGGCCATGGGGGATAATTATTTTGAGCTCAACATTCCTCCTTTCCTTGGTCTGAACCCAGTGTTCAACGTGGATCTCCTTCGCCCTTATTTCCCACCATTATTGGACACCTCAGAAGTAGCAGAACAGCTGACACCAACAGAGCTCAACCCTGACTGCATACAATAGGCATCCAATGATCAGATTGTGGACATAAATATCAAAGGAACTCGGCAACAAAGGATCCAGCTTTATCAAGTCGTCAAAGCAAGGCAACTCCTGCACCAAGGCAAGTGGCTCACCCGGGGCCAAATTCAGCAGAAATTTCCTCATCTAATGAGGGACCTCAACGCAATGGATATCATTGCTTCCTAAGGAGGGAGGATTGATCCATATGGATATCGGTGGCCACCTACCTTTTCCAACTGGCTCAAAAAATATTTCTGACATTTTTGGCAATTTACTATTTTTAGCAGTTTTTACTTCTGGGGCCATTTTGAGGGCCTAAATGAAGGCTTTTCGGTATCGAGCTCCTCAATGATAGCTGAAGGCATAATTGAGCCCCCAAAATTAATCTCCTCAATTATACCTTTCCAACGGGCTATCACACGCCTAAAACGGAGATCGTATGCAAAAGTTACGACCCCGGGAAGTTGATGTACTAGCTTACCCAAACGGGGCCCACATGACTTTTGGCGCTTCATCTCCTAGGGTTAGGTTTTTGGATGTCTAGGGTTTTAGGAATTCTTGATTATTGTAAAAATGCCTTCAGAGCCTCAATGTAACCTTCTTCTTGTGAATGCGTGTTGTCGTCACATCTCTTCTCAGAGATAAGCCACCACCATTCCAGCAAGCTTGTTTCTGCTGCATTTTACAGTTTCAGCTTATTTCGTTATTGAATAGAAAACTAGTTTTAATGTATCTCTGTTATTTTTTGTTAAGCACCTATTAATAATCTGTATTCATTTTATTCTTCTCATAAAATCCATATCACCAACCCTTTGAAAAGTTTGAGGAATCCTTCATTGGAGGGAAAGTGGCGTAGCGACAAGAGGAGGAAGCTACAACATTCGTCGGATCTGATTTTGGGAGAAATCTGGACCGTCCGATCAAATTATAGACCTCAAAAGGAGCATTGAGGAGGAGGAACATACCCCAGTTGTTAGATCTAAGTGTGAAGGGTCGTCATCCGTTAGATCCAAGTAAGCGCACAGAAATTTAACCCTTTTTATGTGCAAAGAGTGAAGACTCGCCGAAGTCCTGAAGTTTCGAAGTGAATCAGAACCGTTCATCGTCCAGAGGGAAAGGTGGCGAAAGATAAGCAAGTTCGGGAGGAAGAGCTTCAGATAAATTACGTGGAGCAAACAACATTTTTTGCCGAAGTCACGAAGATCGAAGTCATCCTAGATGTTGGTGTTGGGAAGGATACATGGCAGAGATCCAGGTGTTTCGGAAGGAGAGTACTTCGGGGAAAAGTGAGGGTGGAGTGCGAAAAACTCTCGAAACCTGAAGTAGTGAATAAATCATGACCGTTGATCGGAAGGAGCTACGTGGAAGCATATTTTCAACTTCGGAGAAGAGCCACCTAAGAGGATTTGAAGTGTCGAGCTTCGAAAATCCCTGAAGCATGAAGTAGCGAAGAAGATCCCAGCTGTCCATTGGAGTAGGACACGTGGTGTTTGATGAGTGCTTCACTAGTTCACTATTTGGGAGGAATAGAGGTTGGAGGAGCCAGCACTCCCAAAGCCCGAAGTATTAAGGGTCATTGATCTAAGGAAGTGGTGGGGATCGTTGATACTTGTGCCAGTTATGTTCGTGGTTCGAAGTTCGGGAAAAAAGGTTGCAGTTGCAGTCAAAACAATAGAATTCTGAAATTCTGAAGTGCCTTTTGGGTTAAGCCTTGGGTCACATCCTGAGGTCATATGAAGGAAGGGGGCCTAGCATAAGGAGTTAGTGCGCGTTATTAAAATTTTTAAAAAGAGAACCGGGGCTTAGCAGGAGCTCGCGCGTTTTCATAGAACCTGCACCTATGGAGATAAAGGGGTCTTTGTTAAACTGATTTGCGGGCTAGCAGAGTCTCGAGGAGCTAATTTGGATCAGCTTTGTGAAGATCCTAGACCAGGATGTCAAGCAACCCCTAGGAGAGAAGGGGGGATACATCAAGTGGTATCAGAGCTACAGATTTTATTTATATATGAAAAGGATATAAAGGAGATAGTATGATACCATCAAGTGGTATCAGATCTTAATTTCTCCTCTAGATAGCAAGTGAAGGAAGAGACAGCGTGTTGATTCTCTGTGAAATGATTGTTGCAAGTTCGCAGCATTCAAGTAGATATCCAGGTGAGCTACAAGAAAATATGGAGGTGCTCTTAGTTGTAGGCTAACCAGCAAACTTGTCAGGAGGGAAGGCAGAGAAGGAAAATGGCTACTGAAGGCCATAGGTGTGGTCGAGGAGAAGACCGCAAGAAAAAAATCAACACAAAGATGGAAAACAAGCCTGAAGAAATAAGAGTAGAAATGGACAGACTAACACGAAGGATGCAACAAGAGTCCCAGGTACATTGGAGGTATGAATGGCCCTTGAAGAGGAGAGTGAAGTGGCATGTCCAAAAGTTGTTGGCCAGAAGGAAGCAACAGGTGTTGAGGAGGTGGTTGAGGGAAGTTGAAAACCTCAATGACACATAGTAGAAAATGGTTTACATCTGTGAGCCAGAAGTTGGAGAAAACCTTAGTGTTGAGGAGAGGAGATCAAGCAGAGATATCATAGACTTCTAGGAGGGCAGAGGTGGAAGTTCATATTTCCAAGAGGGAAATGAGAAGAGATTAGTAAGGGATCTTGTAGACTGCCAAGAGGGAAGGACAGAACTTTCAAATTGCCAGGTGAGCAATGAGAGGAGATTAGCAGTTGATCTCATAGACTGCGAGGAGGGTAGGAGTGAAATCCCAAATTGCCAGGTGGGAAAGGGAGATGAAGTGAGACTATCTAAAAATCTCAACATTTCAGAGGTGAGTTCATATTAGTAAGGTGTGTTGATGGAGGAGGATTAGAGGTGTATTCTGATCATTAGGGGAATTCATATATTCCTGCTAATTAGCCTAGCAGAAGGAAAACCAATCATGATTGTCATATAGGAGAAGGAGAAGGAGAAGACATTGATGTCTGCCCCAACATAAAAAGACGAGCATACAGTTGGATTGCTCACTCAGTGGGATAAGGATTTGGAGATGTTGGAGGATTGTTTGAACAATCCAGAACCAAAAGATGGTTGCCAGGAGACATTAATGCTAGATGGAGCAGAATGTCAACTTGAGGAGCAGCTGGAGGACGCTGGAGTGGAACCAACAGAAGAGCAGATAGGGGCTAACCTGTCAGAGGAGATAGTTGAATAGAAATTCAATGACGAGACTATAGCATTGGTGTTTGTAGCAGAGTGGCAAGTCAAGTCCATAGGAGATGAAGACAGCATGGGCGATCAGGTTGATATGCCCTTTACTCATGATGAGAAAGTGCAGCAGGCCAGTCTGCATGAAAGAAGGAGCCAGCCAACAGAGCAGCTCAAAGAGGTAATAGAGGAGATAAGGAGGTTGATGTTGAGATCAGCAGAGGAAGTTGTTAGAAGGGAGAGGCTGAACAGAGGAGGACCTGCAAGAGAAACGGGGAATCGGCAACAACAACAACAGCATATCAGAGGAGCAGGTGACATATCCAAGGGAGAGTTTGAAATCCAGGGGGATTTCATCAGTGGAGCAGAGGGAGCCATGAGTAGGAGCTCATGATTTTCCCAGCAGTGGAGTATGATGCAGGAGCATCACTCCACCTCAATAAAGTGCCAGCTATTCATCAAATCAATGCGCATTTAAGAAGGGGAGAGGTGCCAACCCTCTCATTTTTCCCTTGAAATTTAAATTTCAATGTAACTAAAAGAAAATTAAATGTTGTAAGGTTGATAAGAGTTGAGTTGATGCCTTTTTATAGGCAGCAAATAGAGAGGCCTTTAATGTGATCTGAGTTGTACAGATCTTGAGCATCACCTCATATGTGAATTTTTAATGTTCATTCATTGTAATTAAGCCTCAGTAGATAGGCATTTAAATTGTGATAGGATGTCACTAAGGTAGCTTGGAGGGAAAGGCTCGTTGAGCCCCTCTTGTATAAATCATTGTAACGTATGCCCAGTAGAGGCTGCTGAAAATATGAGAGAAAAATCATTGTAAGCTAAGGAGAGAAGAGATGAGACTCTGTTGCAGACCAACCTGCACACATTGTAATTATGCATTCAGATTAATGAAAAGAGAGCAGTTTTTCCTGCCTATGCGTTTTCTGTGTGTTTATGTGTTTTATGAATGATTATCTATGTGTGTTTATGTGCATATGTTGTAGATGTATGAATAGGTTTCCATCTGTAGGGATAGACAGAATTTTATGTCTATGAGTTTGTTGGATTATTTATGGGTTCTTTAGGCTAAATGCGAGTGCATGACAGAGTGTTAAGATCTATGTGAGCCAACGCAATGAGTGTATATCTAAACTCTTCTTTGAGTTCAGAGGAGAACGTGCCAGGAGGGAACACCAGAATAGTTTACATATTATGAGAGGAGCCTCAAGGTTACTAAACACCTTGGAGGGGAAGGTTTGTGCAGGAGAAAGCACAACCAAAGTTGTTGAATACTCTAAGAGCTCTTCCAGGTGGGCATTGAGCGGGTGCAAGTGTGCACAGGTGAACTTTGTTTCAAGTTCAGAGAAGAGAAGTGTCAAGGAGAAGATTTACCAGAGCTATTGGATACACTGAGGGCTCTGTAAGGAGTGCATTGAACAGGCGCAATGAGTGCGTGAAAACTCTATTTCGAGTTCTGGGAGAAAGGTTTCCAACTGGGCACACCATAAGGTTAAGACTCAGAGGAGAGTCGAGTGCAATTTTGCACAGAGAATGTAAGGATTCTGCGAGTGAATTCTCAGAATTCGGGACTTGAGGAGTGAATTTGAGCAAGGAATGCACAAGGCCAACACCCTGTTGAAGTGTTGGTAGAGGTTTTCGAGGAAAAGAGCATGGAGGAGCTAGGAGAGTGCATAAATCCTTTGAAGGGAAGCAGAAGGGCCAAGTCCCTTGGAAGGCCGATAAAATGCAAGGCTCGGGAAGGATAGTGCAATTGTGCATGGTGACTCTGCAAGGTGCACAAAGGATAAGGACCTTTACAGGTTCAAGTTGTGGAGATAGCACAAGGAGTGTGTAGAGGCTAACATTTCAACTGCCAAAGCCTAGGAGTAGTGGTGTTTTCAAAGCGCAAGCCAAGGCCGAGTAGACAACCTTGCAAGAAAAGGTTCAAAGGCCAACCCTTTGAAAAGTTTGAGGAATCCTTCATTGGAGGGAAAGTGGTGTAGCGACAAGAGGAAGAAGATACAGTAGTCGTCGGATCTATTGTTTGGAGAAATATGGACCGTCGGATCAGAGTCCAGATCTCAGAAGGAGCATTGAGGAGGAGGAACAGATCCTACTCATTGGATATAAGCGTGAAGAATCGTCATTCGATGGATCCAGGTAAGTGCACGAGACTTTAACCATTTTTATGTGCAAGGAGTGAAGTCTCGCCGAAGTCCCGAAGTTCCAAAGTGAATCGGAATTGTCCATCATCCAGAGCGATAGGTGGAGAAAGATAAGCAAGTTTAGGAGGAAGATATTCAGAGAAATTGCATGGAGCAAACAACATTTTCTATCGAAGTCACGAAGAGCGAATTCATCCTAGTCGTTGGTGCTATGAAGGACACATGGCAGTGATCCGTTTGTTTCGGAAGGAGAGTACTTCAGGGAAAAGTGAGGTCAGAGTGTGAAAAAATCCAAAAGCCCAAAGTAGCGAATAGATCCTAATTGTCGAGCGCGAGGAGCTACATGGCAGCAGATTGTCAACTTCGGATAAGAGCCACTTCAAAGGATTTGAAGTGTCAAGCTTAGAAAATACACGAAGCTTGAAGTAGCAAAGAATATCCCAGTCGTCCATTGGAAAAGGACACATGGTGTTCGATCAACACTTTGTTGGTTCACTATTAGGAAGGAATAGAGGTTGGAGGAGCCAGAACTCCTGAAGCCTGAAGCATTGAGGGTCGTTGATATGAGATAAGTTTCCACCATTCTAGCGAGTCTTTCACTCTCTATTTTTACAGCCTCTGTACATTTCTTTCATTAATAGAAATCATGTATTACTATATATCTCTGTTTATGGTTGCATCTCTAATACATTTATGTTATATTATTGAACATCTGTGATATCTCTGTGCATTTCTTTATTATATCTCTGATCTCATTTCGTGCCGAAAAATAATCCAGATCAGTGGTATCAGAGCAGCTTTCTCTTGATCATTTTTCAGTGCATGTCCCTGACGAGGTCCGAGTATAGAAAGTTGGGTATTGTGCTTGTCTCTCTTGAATACAATCGCTCTCACACACCCAAGAAACCCTCAATGGTGGAAGAAAATAAAAATGACGGAGAAGACAATCCTATCAATCTGTTGCTTGAGCAAGCTCTCACGCGACAGAGGGACGAAATGATTGAGAATTTTGCCCACATCCTTCAACGCCTGCCGATAGAATCAGGTGCATCTTCATCAAGTGTCCACTTTGGAGGCACCTCACCTTTCAAGGTACAATTTAACTTTGATATTCCTGTATTAGAAGGACAGATAGATGCAGAAGCCCTAGAAAAATGGTTAACTCTGCTAGAAGGTTATTTCTATGTTCACAATTTTTCTGACAAAGAAAAGATCAACTTCACACTCCTTAAATCTCTCCCTCATGTCAAACATTGGTGGGAAACTTACTGGGAGCAAAGTTCCACAGAGGAGTCTGGAATATATGGGGTCGATCCCACTTGGGATTTTTTTGTGGATGCGGTAAAGGAACAGTATTACCCCGTTGGCAACTATGAGGACCAGTACATGAGATGGACCACATTGCGGCAAGAGAGGGGCAAGCAATTCTGGAGTTCACCAATACCTACCATACCTTGCACACCAAGCTAGGTATCAAAGACTCTGAGCGACATTTGGCTCTGAAATACCGTGGGGCTCTACACAGATACATCCATACTGAAATGGATTTTTTGGACATCTCATCACTCGGTGCTACTTATCGATATGTTGTTAAAATTGAGTAGAAATTTAAGCACCAGAACAAACGGGAGTTTGGGTCTGCAAATCCGCAACAACCAAAGCATGACAAAGACAGCCCTTACAAACAGTTCCCCGAAAACCAGTCCAAGACACAGGAAAAGAAGGGTCATGGGAAGATAAAGAAGGACACCGAAAAATGGTGTGATTTCCACAAAATCCCCTGGCACAACACCGATGAATGTCGTTCAAAATAGTCATTGGTGGTCGAGATCAAAGACAAGGAGCTGAACCCTGATTCGGAATCTGATTCTGAAAATACTGGTAAAGGACAGATCATTGATGCAGACCCCACTGCTATTGTCGCGACCACGACAATTCAACCAGAAGAACCAACAGATCCTAAAGAGGGGGAGCACCTTTTTCATTCACAGATGTGGGTGAAGGGGACCCCGCTGCATTTTATTGTTGATAGCAGAAGCCAGAAAAACCTCATCTCAGTAGAGGCCATCAAACAGTTGGGATTGTCGACAACACCACACCTGCAGCCATACAACATCGGGTGGCTTCGACAAGGACGATATATTCGTGTCAGCAAGCAATGTCGATTGTCATACAGCATCCATCCCTTCAAGGATGAGGTATTATGTGATGTTGCCCCACTGGATGTCTGTGATGTTCTCTTGGGCTAGCCATATATGTGGAAGTGCCATGTTATTTATGAGTCTCGACCCTGTAGTGTCATTGTTACTTTGGGGGGCCATCTCTACAGAATACCAGAGGTAGTTCCAACTATTGTTTCACCTAAAAAGTGTCGCAAGGTAGTATTTCATACTGCAAAATTCATCCTCTTCACAATCTGTTCAAAAGGGGAATAGAAGGACATTGCAACCACTGCAGTCTCGCCCTCTGCACCTTCTGTCCAACAGAAGCAAGTCGACAAGGTTGCAACAAAGCACAAAGATTCATTTTTCACACCTTCCTCTCATGTAGCTCGACTTGTTGAACAACCTCAACTTCAACAGGTTCATGACAGACTTCCACAAACTAAGCAGCATGACGTCTCCAGCAATACAAGCATCTCACCCAGATGTAGATCCAACAAACGCTTTTCCCTCTCCCCCGGGAACTCAACGCAATGGATACCATTGCTTCCTAAGGAGGGAGGATTGATCCAGGTGGATATCGGTGGCCACCCACCTTTTTCGACTGGCTCAAAATAGTTTTCTGGCAATTTTGGCAATTTACTATTTTTAGCAGGTTTTAACTTCTGGGGCCATTTTGAGGGCCTAAATGAAGGTTTTTTTAGATCGAGGTTCTCAATGATAGCCAAAGGCATGATTGAGCCCCCAAAATGAATCTCTTCAATGATACCTTTCCAACACGCTATCATATGCCTAAAATGGAGATCGTATGCAAAAGTTATGACCCCGGGAAGTTGATGTACTAACTTACCCAAACGAGGCCCACATGACTTTTGGCGCTTCATCTCCTAGGGTTAGGTTTTTGGATGTCTAGGACTTTTGGCATTCCTGTTTATTGGAAAAATGCCTCTAGAGCCTCATTGTAATCATCTTCTTGCGAATGCAAGTAACCTTCACATCTCTTCTTAGAGATAAGCTGCCACCATTCTAGCGAGTCTTTCACTCTGTATTTTTACAGTCTCTGTACATTTATTTCATTAATAGAAATCATGTATTATTGTCTATCTGTGTTTATGGTTGCATCTCTGATACATTTATGTTATATTATTGAACATCTGCGATATCTCTGTGCATTTCTTTATTATATCTCCGATCTCATTTCGTGCCGAAAAATAATCCGGATCAGTGGTGTGGCAGGAGCCTATATTGGGATCTGTATCGGTAATCCCTTTGTCTGAGGGAGAGATGGTGTAGGAACCATCGAGGGTGGATGGAGATACCATACAGGGATGGAAACAAGCATGTTGGGAAGGGTGAGAGTAGCAACTACTTGGAATGCTTGGACTCCAAGTGGGGGGTAGAAAAAAGGGGATTTGGGTAATGGCTTGGGGGACTGTCTCCCAAAATGGTATCTTCCCCTGGAGGGGGGGGGAATCTGGGACAAGTGGTTTGATGGTGTTTTTAGGGAATTCTTGAGATAGTAGTTCGTCGACTGGTGGAACTTCAATGTGGGGAGAGGCCTCAATGAGAGGAGTATTTCCTCTGGTATTTGTTCCGTTAGATGAAACTGCACACACTTGTGCTGAAAAAGAAGGGTTTAGGAGAGGTGGTGCTCCGTGATAATTCCCTAAATAGGATGGGTCCTTGAATATTCGAGGACCAATTTCAATGACTGAAAAAGCATCCGAGCTAGTGCGAACAAGGGGGAGGATTTTATCGATGTTGGTGGGATGATTAGGCTCGTAAAGTGTAAGTTGGTCGATGGTGATGATTTTCTGGTTATGGAAGAACATCATCGTATGAAACACAGAAGAGGATATTGCCTTCATAGAATACATGTAGCTACATCCGAACAAGATATTGTAATCCAGTGGGGCGTCTATAACTTCAATGTCGATCAAGATGGTTTTTCCCCCAAGTTCTACAGGGACATTTTGGAAAATCCCTTTAGGGGATGATGGTCGACCGTCATAAGCTCTCAGGGTGATGGCAGATGGTACTAGCTCATGTAAGCCAAGTTTCTACCATAATACTTTGGACATGATGCATGTGGATGCACCTTCATTGATGATGCATCAATGAACTGTGATATTATAGATCTTAATTGGTATCTGAAAAGATACCAGAGCGGGAAGGTGTGGTTATCTATTATCTAGCTCAAAGTTGATGAGTCGAGTATCAGTTGGGTCGACTGCCCCCAAGGAGGTGTTGGAACACATGTTTTTTTTTTATATTTAGACTTTAGTAAATTTTTAGTTTCGTTTAAATAAGAGAAAAAAGCACTTAATTCTTATCGTTGATAAAGTTTTCTGTAGGATCAGACAGTCTCAAATCTTTCATATTTATGAAGCTGCCAAATGAAAAATGAGTCAAATCTTTGAAGGTTGTTTCAGAGTTTTGTGCTTTGGTCATTTCATTACATCTTAACGTTCAAAGTCCCAAAACCCGAAAGACATCAGTTTTAACTATGCTTAAAGCTTTAAAAAGGATATAAGTATGAATGTGTGTTTGAGTATTGAATCCCCTCCTAGTAGACAAGTGACACTTTTATGAGCTCGCCGTCTAAGAATTTGCACGATTCAAATTAACACATGGTACCCTTTTAGGATGACTCATCTTTGACACATCGTCGCAGGTAATAGCCTTTCGGAGATATAACAAAGAGTCCACTTCCAAACTCATGAAACAATAAAATGCCGGAAGAATAAATTTCAATAAATTAAATCAAACTAAGTCAAAGGTAATTAATCGTTTCGTGCTTCGCGAATCGGGGGTTTACCATTCATCACATCCAAAAAATGTCGAAACCCGAGGTCCCAAAAGCATTGATTTCTTAAACATGATTAATTAAATTCTTAAATGACAATTAACAATGTGAATTAATATTTCTCACATTCATGTTTCAGGATATTTCAATATTGTTCCATCCAAAACTCTCAATCGTGAATCGTCGATTTTCAATAGCATTTATTATGGATCAACGAAAAATATTTCTAGTGTAGGGTGCATATCTCTAGATGTACCTTCCTCTTTAAAGAAAATAAATTCATCATCCATAAAAGAACGCTCGAATTAATGCAAACTGAGCGTAAATGAAAATTTTTATTTTGAATTTCATTCTTACTTTCAGCAAATTAGTAATTTTTACCCCAGGAAAGCTTACACATTCTCCCCTGTAACAGGTATTCGTGTTATGTTTCTGGCATCATGGCACCCAGGAAAATGTTGAAGAAGAATGATGAGGCAGGTGAAAGTTCAAATACGAACGCATACGTTCTGTCTGTTACCACGCCACATGTTGTAGATTCAATTAGGTCCTGGACGCATATTTTCAAAATCTTGGAGCGCAAACTTATAAATTTCCCAAATGATTCTGGAGATGAAACAAACGACAAGATCAGAACTAAACTCATATTTATAGCAGAGTTTGAGCTTCATAAAATAGCCACACGGCCGAAGCTCATGCCATACAATGACATCATAAGATTGGGTCTGGAAAACACCGATGTGCAGACTAGGAGCATCATCAATCACCAAAAGATCGTTGTTGGCTCTTTCGGGCCAGAACACCTCCAAGTATACAAGCTATCCCCTGATCCAAAATATATTTATAATGTTGCGTTCTTAATGGAGTTTCAACAAAAATAATCTATGCAATTTGACTGAAGCTACCCAGATATAGTTAAAACCTGGTGGGGAATTCCAGTGAAATTTAGAGTTGACTCCCATGGTGTTTATTCCACCGTATCGTTAAATGAGTATATGGTCTATGTGGTTATGATTCTATGTATAATATTTGGAAAGAAAATCCCTACTCATTTCTCGGTGGAATGGGTATCAATCATACATGAGGTAGCAGAGGGTTTCACTTTCGATTGGGCCAAGATGTTGTCCGATAACCTAGCCAAGGAAATTTTTGAATATCAAATGGAAAATTCAAAGGGTCAAACTGCCCCCTTTTATATGTTTGCGTATGTCATGGATTCCATTTGTTTCATGATGCCATTCCCGTTGATGAATTGTAGCTGGAACCTAACCAGTACAGAACCTATCCATTTCTATCATTCTAAACTATGGAAAGAAAAGGCCAAAGATTTCTTTTATGAAATCTATCATAATGTAGTGATTCTCGTGCATCAAACACTATATGGTCATCCACATCCTTGGATTCAGATCAAATCATGGGAAACCCTAAAAAGGATGTAGATTGGTTCGTTGAAGAAAATTTCTCATATATCAAGGTTTTCAGATGCTCAGTTTCTCCTCATGCTCTCTCGAGGTTTCTACCTGACAGACTGGTGTGCAGAGAAGTGGCTTATTAGATAGTAACAAGAGGCATTGGCAAGGAGCTAAAAGCATCTCAGAAGAAATTTTGGCCAGCCTTCCCTCTACAGGTTGGAAGGTTCTCCTTGCTGAATTTTGGCCATTCCAAAGTAGAAGCCATAGATTTAGAAGATGTCAAACTAGTGGACATCGAATTCAAAAGGCATGATCCATATAAAATTGTGGAGAATCACCTAGCTTAGTGCAATATGAAAATATATATGCATGAAGACTCCCCATATGAAAATGTTTCAAGGGAGTCAAATCCTATGAGGTACAAGATAGAGTCCAAAGGTTTCCTCTTGGCCAACAGTCCAGTTTCCTCACCTTCCAAAGGCACATGCGAAGTAGTTTTCCCAAAATACTACAGGGAGAATTGACAATCACTCCTCCGAAGAAGGTATCCATACCTCCAAGTTTTGAACCAAAGTTTTCTGATAAACAAACTATCGAGGAATTCCCAAAGAATATTGAAGTGTCTACACAAGAATTAGAAACCTCGCAGGCAAGATATTTAGGGCCACAGACAAAGGTGCAATTTGAGACACTTCCAAAACATAATCAAATCGTACTTCCTTTATCACCAGCTACTCATATTGATACCTCCAGAACAGTAGAAGGAAATCAATTTACAGAGGTAGGCAATCCTATTTCAGCACTAACCTCTCTACAGTCAATTTTTGGAACTCCTAATCTCGAAGTTATATTTGCAAGCGATCTTACCCCAATCCCACTTGAAGAGATACCTCCTTCAAACTTCTTCTTTAGCACCAAAAGGAGAGACATATTCCGAAGAGAATTGCAGAAAAAATAAGGAGTAGTAACCAAAAAGTAGAGAATTATATTTGATGGATAGGGCTTAGAAGATTCAAAACTCGCCAAGGAGATGGTTGGGTCACTAGGTGCTTTCGCTACAGCAAATCTGTGGTCGGTCGACAATATAGCAGAGAAATTGAGACAGAAAAATATATTGATAGGACAATTACATATTCAGATAATGGCTATAGAAAATAACATCAGAAGCGAAGCCCACAAAGACTTCGAACAGGCTAGAGCCAGTGACCAACAAGAGATCCAACAGCTTAAATCTGACCTTGAGGAGATGCACAAGACTACCCAAGCAATCCAAGTACGATTCATCCAGCAAGAGGAGTCGGTACAACAACTACAAGCAAAATTAATCTCTACTGAAAGCATGGTTGTGGATATAACAGTGTTTCGAGCTCAGGTAGTGGCAGTGCAAAAGAAACTAGAAGAAACACAACAAAGCCTGCTCTCTAAGGTAGAAATCGTCCAAAATCATTTTCAGGTGAAAGATCAAGCATTAAGTGATATTGTTTTAAGAGAGAGAGAGGCTATCGTTGCCCGGACTACCTTCCAAGAAGCAGTTATATCATCAGCAAGAGAAGGAATAGCTATGGCTTCCAGATTTTCCATTTCGGAACAAACTAGAGGTGATATCATACTAAAAACTTGGGAGTCTAACATAGTTGAAGGTAGGAAAATGGCTAAAGAAGTGAAAAAATCTTGTCAAGAAGCTTTTGGTTTACTTGACAAAGAATTATTAGGCCTTGATAAAGAAGATAGCTCTGGGATACTGGGTCAGATTGACATAGCCAAACATCAGCTCGACATTAAGACAAATATGGAAGAAGCCCAAGATGAAATATTATAGATAAAACAGGTTGATATTGCTCAAATAGAAAAATGTCTAGTGAAGCCTAATCTACAACTGCAATCTCTTATTTCAAAAGATAGACGGATAGAAGGGAGATTGCCTCAGATGGAAAATAAATTATACACTTTTGAGGCTAATAATTTAACAGAATCCTCCAGGTTGATAGCTCAATTTGTGGGCAGATGTATCAAATGTATTGAGCAGGGAAAGGGTAGTACATCTGGAAACCAATGATACAATCTGTGTACATTATCTATTTCAGATCTAGAAGATAGAAAACGAAAATTCCCATGTCAGCATAACGAGAAGATCAAGAAGATGCAAATGAAGCGTTTCAGCTTCTATATTTTGTAATTTTAATTATTCTAAAGATAAATGTATTCCAACCGTTTGGGGCTAAGAACTTCTGTATAAATGCATATTTGAAAGAATGAACAAGGGATGCTTCTTTCCGGTTGTAATTTAGAAAAATCTCTTCATTAAGGATTAATACAAGTGCATACCAGAGATTCCACATTTCGTCCAGTTCGAGTTATGTGTTCTTCTGTCTTTTCACATTCCAACATCTTTTATATACTTCCTGGATGAATGCCTAATCGCAATTTAGTACAACATCTATTGTGGTTATATTTCATTCAGTTATCTGATAACAAACAGATTTTCCTCTGTATTGGCTATTAGCAAATACAAGACCTGTGAGTTAATTAGATTACTATAGTTTATGCTTCATTAAAGGTTACATTATCTATTTTATTCTTCTATAACAAAGTAAGATTCTTTTGTATTTGATGCCTTGCTTTGTCTAACAGCTTTATGTTTTTCTCTCATTACATCCAATATTTTAAAATTTAACTCAGACACGAAAAACAACCTCTGAGTTGTTATACTATTAATTCAATTTAAGGAATTTTTCTCACATAACTGAGATAGAAAAATCAAACTTTTAAACTTTCCTTATTTCATGATGCCTGACATTGTGCTTTGATCCTTAAGTGAAAACTTAGGAACAAAAGGCAGAAAGCAAGGTTTTGCGTTGTGAGGGACAGGTCTGGAGGACCTCCAATATAAACATGGAGGCAGGAGACTATGCTAAGTCATTGACCAGACTGTAGTTATGTGTTGCCCGAGCCGGAGGGTTATGTACATTCTGTCAAAGAGGTACGTGGGGTATACGAGGATTGGGTTCATTGTTAGGTTGTGGGATCATCAATGGTTATTCAGCTATATCAGGAGTTGTCCCTGAGGTGGTTGGGGTAGAGTTGGGAGGGACTCTATATTGATGATCGTGTGTTTGTAGAAGAATCTCTTCCTCGCTGGTATGGAGGATATTGTGATCGACTGGATTTTCGGGTTGATTGGGACCTGGGTTTTGATATTGCTCGATTTGTGGTGGGGAAGAGTTTATCTCTTGTTGGGTATTCATCACACCTTGGTGTGAAATAAGGTTTTGCAAAATGGTCAGAGGTGGTGGTTGCAAATAATGTTGTGGGGCATGTTCAGGGGCAGGCGGGGCTAGGGGCATTGAGTGTTCATGGATTCTTTCATACATTTGAAATCGACAATTTGGGGGCAATGGTCAGTATAATGTCCATACTCACCACATAGAGAGAAAGGGAAGTTATTTCTGAGGTTATTGTTCTTCCCTTGTCGTGGTTGAATGTTATTGTTACCCCTTGGGGATTTTGTTTGCCTTGATTTTGGTTGCCCCCAGCGGGTCGATTTTGTTGGGGGTTATTTCCTCCTAGTCTCGAGTTGTTATTGTTTTAGTTTTTTCCTTTATTCTTGTCATTATTAGACTGATGGGACAGATTTTTCATATTCAACTGTTCAAAAGCATGAACCTGCTGAATGGGAGAGGGTTGAACAAAATTAACCCTGGCATGTGGTTGTCCTGGTGGAGGAGCACCTTGTTGGGGACTAGAAAATGGAAAATATGGATTGCTTTGTGAAGATGATCTAGATGGTGTGTAAGAAGTTGAAGTACTTCCACCACTACTGGGGTTATATGTGGGGGTTGGGGGTGAACTTGTACTTGTTTGAGAAACCACATGCATCAGGGGTACCGGTGGGGGTCCTCCCAACAGTGGAGGGGGAGCCACAGGATATGACTGTTGGTGAGTGGGAGGAGGGTAATAAGACATCCCTCCATATGTTTGTGGATATTGATTTTCACCATAAGTAGGTGATGGGTGGTTGTAAGGGTTGAGATGTGTCATAGAACCAATCAACCCATCCGCAGTGTGAGAAACCCCAGGTTTGTCCTGGCCAAATGGTAGGGGTCTGGGTGCATCAGGAAATATTGTGTATAAGTATCCTGATTGGGCATATATGAGGTCAAATTGTTGGGCCTTGATGGCCTCCTCTTCTAATTGAGGAAAAGTGGATGCTACATCCTTGGTAATCATAGGGACGAGTGATTTGAGAAACCAATCAAGATGTTTTTCTTTGGTGGTTTCTTCTTTACACAAACTACGTTGCCAACGCCATTCATGGATGTGGTCGGCGATATGGATAACAATGGTTTGTTTGAACTCAGAGAGAATATCTAAACCAGTGTCATGACGAACTGGTAATTGGAAAAAGGTCAAAAAGGCTTTGGCCAATGATTCAAAGGTCACATGGGACCCTAGTTTTTCATCCACATACCATTTGGATGATGAACCCATGAGAGTTCTTTGAAATAACCTCAAGTGGATGGAATCATACATGATGTTGTTTGAAGAGCACCATAAGTGGAAGGTAATAACATGGTTGGTGGGGTCTTCCTTTGGTTTTCCTTCAAACTTTAGAATGTCCGAAGGAAATTTGGTAGGCATATTGGGCCAAGTGGCATCATGTAAAATATGGTCATTCGTGAGTTTGGTTAAATCAGGAATGTTGAGGGATGCTAGGTATGGAAAAGGGGGATTTGGCAGAGGATTATATCCAGCCATCATGTGTGTAGGTAATGGACATGTCCCTTGACAGGGATTTAGTGGGTGTGTACCTCTTCCTTGAGAAGAAGTTTGACTCCCGTATCCTTGTGAAGGAGAACCAATAGATGGATTGCCTTGGTATTTGACCCAAGTAAAGTTGATCCCAAAATAGTAGCACTCACGGGGGTGTGAGATGGTTGATCCAGTGAGTTGGAAAGACTAGGGACTTGTCCTAGATTATGAGGGAGATTCTACAAGCATCTCGACGAGGATTATGTGGTTCCCCTATGGTTCCAACTAGCAAAGTGAATGTTTGTAAATGGTGATAAGAGAAATAAATGAACAAGTGATTTTATATTTTTTACCTTCACAACATAGTATAACTCACAATTGCATGTAATCAAATGAACATCATACATAAATCAATTGTAAAATAAGCTAGCATGTGGATAGGTGGATTTTTTCCGCGTGGGGGGGACAATAACAAAAAATAAAAGATCGTTTCCTAAAATACCTATCGTCCTTCCTCTTGATTTAGCATTGGGCCTTCCAATAGTACTTGACAGTGGGGTCTAAAGCCACCAGAAGAGGAACTAGTGAAGGGTGAAGTAATCAGTTATAATGAGGGGTAGAGGGTTCATGTCTCGAAAGAGAAGGCGATATTTCCCAATAGCCACACAAAATATGATCAAGGTGTGATTGCAGCCCACAACCACCACATGTGTAGATATCCTAAGTTTGGCCACTAAGTGCCTCGGTCAAAGTGTGGCATTTACATTTTCTTCCTAAGAAATGGGTCACGGGCTGGATACCCTCACAAGAGTTGGGTGACTCAAGGAGGGATGCGCAGAACAACCAGGCCTCGGCCTTCAACCCTTCACGAGTATCTCCCTGCCTTATGGTATAGGAGCACTTGACTTGGAGGATTTGAAGGATCCCTATTCTCAACTTCTATTGTTTCGAAATGTGAGAACCTGGTAACGGGGGATTATTTGGATGCCTACCCCGGACATCCTACCTAGACTAAAAATTTCTTTAGGCACCTCCTGTGGAGGAAAATTTAGTGCATTCTTAGAAAATATTTAGATGTGATGGGCTGAGAGATTGGGGTCATGGACCAATCTCATTTGAATTAAATGGGTTTGGATAATTTCCAAAGAAGTAGTCAGATCTTTCAGAATTCCTTTGAAGTACTTTGTGGGTACTACAAAAGAAAGCTTACTTCGACCTCCACTATTCTAATAGAAATTATGTGTGAGGAATGGCTTTGAGTGCAAGAAAGTGAAAAGTGTGCAAAATATTTTTAATAAGTTAAGTGTAAGATTGTAGCATGTGGACTTCATGTGGTCCTTACAAATCTTCTTACCTATCTTACTATGTTTCTTTGGTACAACCTTGTGGAATATTTAAAGCCCTAAAGAACTAGCAATGTGGACATATGGGTCCTTACTTGATCCTTTAAACTCCCTAGAATGTTGTCTATACTAAAAAATCTTTTGAAAACTATCCTAGAATTGTAGACATGTGGGCATGTATGGGCCCGTTACTTGATATTTTAAACTTTCCTAGAGTGTTGTCTAAACTAAGAAAGCTTTTTAAAAACTATCATAAGATTGCAAACATGTGGGCATGTATGGGCCCTTACAAAGCTTTAAGATGATTTCCAAAACTAAGAGGTACCCTAGGGGGGTTTCGTCCTCTCCTAATGATTTGTTTAAGGGAGATGAAATTTCCTTTCAACCACCTTTTATGATTCTCGATATCACACTAGGGTGCGGGGGAAGAGCATACTTGAGGGTTAAAATTGATATCTAGTCCCAAATTAGTTGATTTTTTTTTAAAAAACAATAACTTCAACTCCAAATTTTACATGCCAAATGAGCCATCCATGCGGAAACAAAGAAAAGAGAAGAATTATTATTATTTTTACCCCTGTGTTCTTATATTAGCTAACCTTCCTTGTGAGAAAGGACTCTAAGTGAAGTGTGATTTCTTTACAAAGTGCAGGAAATTAAAATCTGAAGACAATGGGCCCTCAAACCACTCATAAAAACCCTTACAATTTGTAAAAAATGAACTTATGCCCGGGCTATAGTTCTGACAGGTGTGTAGAGGGCGCACAATGCACAAATTTATGAAGGTTGTCACGTGCACAGTGCACAAAATGCATGTCTGTGTGCCTCGAAATTTGCGCACTTCCTATCATGCATCGGGAAAGAAATTTTCGAGTGAAATTCTCTTTCCCTTGCTCTGAATTATGACTTTGGAAGGTTGGATTAGGCCAGTTTTGGTACCTGCATATACAAAAAATTAGAAAGAAGTGCTCTCAAGACTTAAATAGGAAGGAATTTGATATCGTTCCCCAGTATGGTCGCCACTCTGTTGTGTTGATTTTGCCACATGGGTGAGAAAAAACACAACAGATGCATGCTTAATTAAGTCAACTAAACAAGACAGAGGTTTGTGAGTTGATTAGATAGCCAAATACACATGAAACAAGGAAATAAAACTAAAAACAAAGAGAAATAAATGTTAGAGAAGCTTGCAAGAAATAGAACCATGAAAAGAAAAAAATGACCATCATATAGCTACCAATGGATCAATATATTGATAGGCTAACACCGTAGAGAAAGGTAGGGACTTATGAATCCCCTCTTCCTCCTGGGGAGGGCTCTTGAGTTCCCTAATAGAGAGTTCTTCTCTTCATGCAATGGCAAGTGACAATGGTGAAGAAATACAATGCCAATCCTCTCAAGAGGTGAGTAGGATGGCCCTTTCTATAGTGCTTGAATGATTCAAAGAGGAAAGAGGATTCTCCAAGAAGAATTCTTCCAGCATAACAATACCTTGAAATTCTTATTTTTCTAGCACACCCATGGCACATATTTATAGTTTCAATTCATGGAAAGATACAACTAGTTCATAGTGTGAACAAGGGGCCTTTTAGGGCACTTCCTAGCCCTTGACCATCCCCCAAGCTATATTTCGCTTAGATCTGAGTGACAAATTGTGTTGGGGGTTAGACTAGAAGTGGTTGAGAGGCCGACAAGATTCATAAATGCTTCGTTCATGAGAAGTGTGTGGCTTTTCTCGTAGATAGTCGTGCATCTTGCGCACAGTCCGCATTGAGGGCTATGTTAGCCTGCACATTTTTTGCACTGTGCACGTGCTTCCTTTGGTGAATTTACACACTTTAATTTTTGAACCAAGTGTATAGTTTTGTGCCTTTTTTATGGATTTTTATGATGTAGGTGTAATAATTGTTGTTGGCATTGATGTCTTTCTTCAACCATTGTGTGCAATGTTGCAAATGTTTTTTTAGTGATAACACTCCTAGTGCAACAACAGCACCACACATGGGTATAGCAATCATTGGATTATTCATTACATATTCCCCCATAGTAAGATTGATCTTATGGCATTTTCCTAAGCAATTGATAGTTCATCCATATGCAATCATTACTTGAAACTCTGGTGCTGGATATATAAAGAAATTGAGAGATTTGGCTAATTTATAGTGAATGAAATTATGAGTACTACCAGAGTCAATTAGGACTATTACCTTTTTTTCTTTTTGATATATCCTTTGATCTTGAGGGTTTGAGGAGTGTTAATTCCAGCCAATGCATTACATGATATCGTGGGAGTCAACTCTTCAGAAGAAATATCTTCTACATTTTCATCTTGAGATGGTTCTTATTCTTGTTCTTGTTCTTCTTCCTCTTCATAATCTATGTAGAATAATTTCTTCTCACCGCACTTATGTCCCTTACTATACTTGCTATCACAATTAAAGCATAAAAGTTTTGATTTTCTTTCCTCCAATTTTTGAGGTGTCAACCTAGTAGGTTGAGGTGTTTTAGAAGAAGGAACAGTATTCTCTTGATAGATGTTAGGAGTGGTCCTTCTAGTAGCCATAGCCATATTTTTACTTTCAACATTTCTCGCCACCCTGAATGCATTCTCCAATGATTTGGGTTCCCAAAGGTGGACCTCATGTTGAATGTTATCCTTTAAAGTTCCTATGAATACATAATCAGGTGCTCATCTAGAATATCTGTTACCTTTATATTCAATCTTTGGAAGTTCTCAATGCACTCCACAACTGAACCCTTTTTAGAGAGATTTATCAATTGGATAAAGAAGGTATTTCTCCTTGTATCCTCATAGTTTGCTATCATTTCTTCCATGAAAATTGCCCAACTGACAAGTGATTTTCCATAACAAAGCCATCGATACCACACAAATTTTTTATCACGGTTACCTTAATCATTTCTGTGAATATCCTCTGGGTTTCAGGGTATGAAACATTACAAACAAAACAATTATAGCGAACATTCCGCGATGGCTAAATTCAGGATGATTCCAGAACCCTATCTTACTATTAGATCATGTTGTCATTGATGCCAATGGTTTGATTGATTGATGTCAAGTGATTGATTGATGTCAAAGGATTGATTGATTGATGATTTATGTAATATAATATGTATTGTCCTTGATGAGAATGCATAGATGAAGATGGATCAATGA
>ML784614.1:332942-385688 GCA_009831015.1 Picea engelmannii
GTATAGTCTTCCGAATTGTATAGTCTTCATGGGGTATAAACACAACTGAAAAACAAAGACCTCTAAATCAGGAAGATAATTAGGCTCCACAACCAACAATCTCCCACTTGGAGACTGATCACAACATCTCCACCGGTGTTGTACCTATTGGACTATGATCCACCTTGGACCTAGAAAATTCATCATCTTCACCTTCATGCTTGAAGACCAACTGAAACTGAGCAGGAACTCATTTTCTTCCTGGTTACTCCCTTTGTTAACATGTATGCAAGATTCTACCTAGTATGTATCTTTTCCAACTTCAAATGTCCATCTTCCAAGACAGATCGTATGAAATGGTACTTGAGTTGTATATGATTAGTATTTGAATGGAAGGTTGAGTTATTTGTAAGATGAATGGCACTCTCACTATCAAAGTACAACCTTCTATTCTCCTGCGTCTTTCCCAATTCCTCCATAAACCTCTGTAACCAAATCATTTCTTTACTAGCCTCTGTAGCAACAACATACTATGCTTTTGTTGTTGAAAGTGAAACAACCTTTTGTAGTTTTGAAATCCAACTTACTTTTGTTCCACCTATAGTAAAAACATACCCTGTGGTGCTCCTCCTGCTATCTTTATCACCTACCATATATGAATCAACATATCCTTGTAGAACAATGTCAGAACCTCCAAAACATAATGCATGAGTAGAATTACCTCTCAAATATATGAGAATCCACTTTACTGCCTCCCAATGTTCTTTACCTGGATTGTTCATATACCTGCTCACAACTCCCACTTCATGTGAAATATTTGGTCTTGTGCAAACCATCGCATACATCATGCTGCCAACTGTTGATGAATAAGGGACCTTGGACATGTATTTTATCTCCTCCTTTGTCTTGGGACACATTTCCTTAGTTAATTTGAAATGGTTGGCTAAAGGTGTACTAACTGGTTTTTCATTCTGCATTATACACCTCTCCAAAACCTTCTCTATGTACTCACCCTGAGACAATGTCAATTTATGATTTTTACTATCTCTTGTTATTCTCATACCAGGGATTTTCTTTGCAGCACCCAAATCCTTCATCGCAAATAAATGGGTTTACAAGTTGAAGGAAGAAGATAGTAGGAAGAGATCCTTCTAATATAAATAATATTCCATTTGCATCTTCCATAACTGGTCAATTTGGCCGTTAAATTTATCGACCCTAAACTTTCCATCTTCCACCATTGCTCCCACTCGAACCAGGAACCCTCTTTTCATGTGAGTTACCTTTCGCTCTCATACTAGTTTTTATAAAAACAAGATCATGGATCAATAAAATAAAATAAAATAAATGCGGAAATAAAACACACAAGATACACAATACAATAGAAACACATATATACATGGTTCACCCAGTGTGGGCTACGTCCACTAGAGAAATTGTTAGGTCCTTCCTTTATTATTATCCAACAAATGAAGGGATACAACCTACAATAGACCCACTGTAACCTCCTCTTCTTTCTCTCATAGTATCCTCTCTCAAAATACAATATTCACAATAATACACAGCCGCAATACAATTCTCTCATAAAAGAGGGTTGTCTTATAGGGAAAAAAAAACCTAACATAACTTCTACCGTCAGATTTGTGACCTTATAATGAATGGTCTAGATTTACTATGAAATTACAATATACATTTACAAGGCAATTTTTCCTTCGAGGGATTCGCTCCTGAACCCCCGCTGGCCCTCGGACCCAGGAGGGGGGGAAAGCCCCCCCTACAACCCCCCTTACGTGGAGTGGTGTATAGTCTTCATGGGGTATAAACACGGCTGGAATAAAAAGACCTCTGAATCAGGAAGATAATCAGGCTACACAACCAACAACGAAAACCCTGAAGGAAAATAAATGATGATCGCGTCAGATCGACTTTGGAGTCAAACAAAAGTTGGATCGTGATCGGAGGGGAAGAATCAAAATTAGATAAAGTTTCACATTTAGAACTTGTTGGGTTAATTTCTGGGTTGATTTTTGAAAGAACATGATCTCACCACGTCTCAGGGATCGAGATTCTTCACGTTTTATTCGACACATGGTAAAAATAATTTTTGAAGGTTTTCAATTTTACCTCAACCATCGAATGAGAAGTTTGTGGTACATTTCCATCATATCAAAGGATTGAAACCAATCTTATTAGGATTTTCCATTCAATGGACAATTAATTCCTAGACGTTGATTGGTCCAGGGTTGATAAGTTATGAATTAAGCACCTTTTGTGTTAGCTCGAGGTCATGGGTCAAGGTCACACGAAGGAAGAGGTAAGCACTTAAGGGATATCCTATTTATATGTAAGTGCAATTTGAAATAAATCCTGGTTCTGAGCCTCAGTCATATGGAGGACAAGAGTTATGTATTATTGTTATTTGGGTTTAGCAATTGGTCATATCACCAAGGTATTATTTGGAAAAGGGCTATGGTATAGTACCATGGGCATTGTTATAATAGAGAATGCACCAGAAATCAATTCAATTGCACAATATTATCCATTAGAGGTACAAGGTCAAGTTAAAATGAAATATTTGGAATGATCCCACAAGTGTGATCGAGTCTTAAAGTTAATAAACTATGATGTTGAAGTGTAGAGGAGAAAAAAACATTTAGTCTCTTTGAAGACTATCAATTTAGGAAATGGTAGATCCTTGGGCGCACTTTTGTGGGTTTAATGAACATCTTAGTGAAAAATTTAAGCTTCCATAACTGTGGGTATTGACCTGGAGGTCATCAGCGTGGAAGGCAGGAGCTAGGGATGATTGTAGTCCTCTACAGGTTGAAGCCTGAACAGTAGGAATTTTTTGCTACCTTTCAAGTTGGTGCTTGGAGAAACAGAGAGTTGTGGCTTCCTTTAAAGTGGGTGCTTGGAGAAACAGGGAGTTGTAGCTTCCACAATTTGGTTCTTGAAAATAGGGGATTTGTGTCTCCTTGAATTGGTGCTCGAAAGGGATTGGTGTCCCTCACAAGTTGCAGCTTGTAATTAATATATAAACATTGTATTTTCAATTAAAAGAATAATTGTTTTTAAGAAAAAACTATGTCATGTACTTCATAGTTGATCAATTATTGTGTATTGATGAAATTAATGTTTTAAAGTGACTGTTAAAAATAAAAACAACAATATTGATTCACCCCCCCTCTCAGTATTGAACATTATTCCAACACTATATGCCCACAATATTATTGGAAAGTTATTGTACCAATCATCTCTGTCAAGTCCACATATTTTCATTAAGCCCTTGTGTAATGTATTTTTGAATGACTCAACAACTTTGTTGGCCTGTGGATGATATGCAGTCATCTTTTTGTGGTCGATCAAGAAGTTTTTGAGAAATACTTCAATTTTATTGTTGATAAAGTGAGTTCCTTGATTGCTAATTATTCTCAAAGGACAACCGAATATGGTTCCTATGTTTTCGTCGATGAATTTTGCGACTATTTCCTTTGTACAATTTTTTACTAGTTCTGCCTCTACACATTTAGTTAAGTACTTGACCATTGTCATTATATATTTTTTCCCAGATATTTTTTCTCTTCTTGGGAATCAGTCGACAAAATCGATAGCCCAAATTTCAAACAGTTTAAAAGGAATTTCATTTTTCCATAATGGTTGTCCTATCCTCTGACACTTATCACATTTATTTATATGTTCTCGACAGTGTTTGTGTAAAGTCGGCCACCAAAGACTGACTTGAAGGATTTTTTTGGTTATCGTGTCATCTTGAAAGTGACCTCCCTCTATGTTCCAGATTATTTTTTACACGAAATGAGAGCAGAGATATAATAAAGAAATGTACAAATATATACCAGATATCCAATAATATAACAGAAATATATCATACATATAACCATAAACACAAAGACACAGTAATACACAATTTATATTAATGAGCGAAATGTACAAAACTGTAGAAATACAAAGCGAAAGACTCGCTAGAATGGTGGCAGCTTATCCCTAAGAAGAGATGTGATGGATACTCACATTCTCAAGAAGATTATTTTACAATGAGGCTCCAAAGTCCTTTTTATCCAAAACCCTAACCCCGGAAGATGCAAATCCAACAATTTTGTGGACCCCATTTTTGGGTAGTTTGGTGTATCAACTTCCCAGGGGCGTAACTTTGGCATACGATCTCTGTTTGGGGCGCACGATAGCTCATTGGAAAGGTATCAATGAGGAGATTCATTTTGGGGGCTCAATCAGAGACTTTGGCTATCATTGAGGTGATTTATCATGAAAAAATTCTTTTAGGCCCTCAAAATGGCCCCAAAAGTTTAGGAACCAAAAAACTACTAAAAATAGTAAGTTGACACAAAATTGTTTTGAGCCAGTTGGAATAGGTGGGTGGCCACCGATATCCTCCTAGATCATGCTAGTCCTCTGTGTGATTCATTAATTGTGTCCTCATGTTCATGCTATAATGCACATCTTCGCAAAATATTATCAAGGCCTAGCTTGTAAAGATACCAACTCATGAGAGTGATTGGTGCAACTTTCATTGCTAGGATCTTTCTTTTGTTGGTTGGGAGATCTTCAAGTGCCTTCCCTTCTTCTAGAAAATTTTCAATTTGTTCAAGTTATTTGGGAGCTGCTTCAACCCTGAATAAATTTGCATCTAGTAAGGCATCATCTATCCTAGTCGGATCTTCTCCTGTCTCAAGTCGAGATAGATGATTTGGGTCGACATTCTTCTTTCCTGGTCCTACTTCAAAGTCAAATTCTTGAAACAGTAGTATCCATCGACAAAATTTCCCTTGATGGACCAGTTTATTTACTAGATATTTCAGTGCCTGATGGTTCGTGAAAAATATAAATGGATTTTCTAGTAAATAGTGTTGGAATTTTTGAAGGGAAAAAAACATTGCTAGAGCTTCACGCTCCGTCGTTGAGTAGTTTCTTTATGCTTTCTTTAATTTTCGACTAGCATATGCATTTGGGTGGTCGACCATGTCATCATATGGTTGAGCTAAGAGTGAGCTGAAAACAACGTTAGATGCATCCACATGAACATGGAATTTCCTTGACCAATATGGAAATCTTAGTATGGGTGCTTCTACCAATTTTCTTTTAAATAACACAAAATATTTATCACAGTCATGGCTCCAATGGAACTCGACTTCTTTCTTTAATAGCTCGTATATTGGAAAAATGATGTCAAAGTAGTGTCAGATGAACTTTCTATAATATCTAGTGTGCCCAAAGAATAACTTTGGCTATCATTGAGGTGCTCGATCATGAAAAAATGTTTTTTAGGCCCTCAAAATGGCCCCAGAAGTTTAGGAACCGAAAAACTGCTAAAAATAGTAAGTTTCCAAAAAACTGTTTTGATCCAATTGGAATAGGTGGGTGGCCACCGATATCCTCCTGGATCACGCTAGTCCTTCATGTTCTTCATTAATTATGTCCTCACGTTCATGCTCTAATGCACATCTTCGCAAAATATTATCAAGGCCTAGCTTGTAAAGATACCAATTTATGAGAGTGATTGGTGCAACTTTCATAGCTAGGATCTTTCTTTTGTTGGTTGGGAGATCTTCAGGTGCCTTCCCTTCTTCCAGAAAATTTTCAATTTGTTCTAGTTCTTTGGGAGCTACTTCAACCCTGAATAAATTTTCATATGGTAAGTCATCATCTATCCCAGTCAGATCTTCTCCTGTCTCAAGTCGAGATAGATGATTTGGGCCAACATTCTTCTTTCATAGTCAGACTACTACTTCAAAGTCAAATTCTTGAAACAGTAGTATCGATCGACAAATTTTCCCTTGATGGACCGGTTTATTTACTAGATATTTCAGCGTCTAATGGTTCGTGAAAAATACAAATGGATTTTCTAGTAAATAGCGTTGGAATTTTTGAAGGGAAAAAATCATTGCTAGAGCTTCACGCTTCGTTGTTGAGTAGTTTCTTTATGCTTTATTTAATTTCTGACTAGCATATGCATTTGGGTGGTCGACCATGTCATCATATGGCTGAGTTAAGAGTGAGCCAACAACAACTTTAGATTCATCCACATGAACATGGAATTTCCTTGACCAATATGGAAATCTTAGTATGGGCGCTTCTACCAATTTTCTTTTCAATAACTCAAAAGATTTATCACATTCCTGGCTCCAATGGAAATCGACTTCTTTCTTTAATAGCTCGTATATTGGAAAAATGATGTCAGAGTAGTGTCAGATGAACTTTCTATAATATCTGGTGTGCCCAAAGAATAACTTTGATCTTATCCATGTCAACTTTGATTCCATATTTGCATACGATGTGGCCCAACAGTATGCCTATAGGTGTGGAGAAGATGAGTTTCTTGATGTTCAGGGACAAGTAAATTTTTCTGCATCTCTCCAACATCATTCTTATCCATTGGATGTGGTCTTTCAATAAGTTGTAGATGGTCTAATCATCAAAGTACACAACCATTGTTTTGTAAATATATTCTTGGAATTCCTTGACCACTATCCTGGAGAAGACTGTTAGGGTGTTTTTGAGGCCGAAAGGCATTACTCTATATGAAAATGATCCAAACTCATAAACAAATGTGGTTTTTTCTAATATTATTTTTCAATAGGAACCTAATTGTACTCAAAGAAGACATCATTGAAAGCATAGCATTCATGTCTCGTGACTTCATTGATGATTACGTCAACGAATGGACTCAGGAATGGATCAGTTACTATAAGTTTGTTCAGTATTCTAAAGTCGACACATATTCTTAGTTTATTTGGGTCATGCTTCTTGGGTTGCACAACCATTGGACTTGCCCATTCCAACTTTTTGACTAGATATATAATGCCAGCAAATAGAATTGCTTCGATCTCCTTTTGGACAATAGGATTATATTTATGTGCCAACTTATATGGACATTTTTTGATAGGTTTGGCCCTAGGGATGAGGTCGATTTTTATCTCTCCCATCTCTTGTACAAATCCTTTTAGGTCTTTGTAATCTCGTGCAAAGACATCCTGGTATTCTTTTAGTAGGTTGACTATTTCCATGGTTTGTTTTTCAGACCAATAGTCGCCTATTATGGCTATTTTCGGTCGATCATCTATTGATATCTTGAACTATTTAGTCTTGATTTTTTCATCCATCCATTCAAGTGATTTTGATTCATCCAATTGGCGTTCTCCTTCCACGAATTTATTATAGCTTGAGGGGAAGTCAAGTTTTTCTATATCTTCCTTTTCTTCTTTTTCTTCCTTGGTCACTAAGTATATTGTTTTTACACAATTTTTTACTACTGATGGTTTTTCTTCCATCAAAAAATCTGCCCTAGAAAACTTGTGGTTTCCATATCTATACAACGAGCTATTACATTATATGGATTGTGTGTTGACACAAAATTGCAAGTTGAAGTTGATATCATGTCGACTTTAGCTTTACCTTTCTTCTAAATTTCACCGGGACTTGGTTTTTCCAAAAAATGATTGATCTCCTTTGTTGCCTCTTGCAACAGTGCTTCTCTGAATCAGAATTCAAAGTCTTTGAGGAAATTTCTTTTCATTTCGTTCCAATCGAATGTGTGTTCATGTGCTTCTTCGATTTTATACCACTTATGTGGTATATCATCCAATGTATTTGGGAAAATATGTGGCCACACTCTTTCATCCTAGTAGTCTTCTCTTCTTCATTCTTTCTCACATTGTTGGATGTGAGTGACTGGGTCGAACCTAGGTTTAAAGTCTCGATGTCAAGGTTTGTTGAAAAAAAAATTCCACCAAATATTTCCACAAAGTATAGGGTAGAATTATTTCATGTTTGCATTCAAGGTGCATGTGTTTTCCACCATCAGGTTGCTTTGCTTGTGAAGGGTTTGACTAAGCTTTGTACTCTCCCCTTTTCTCCAACTAATTTGGAAACCTCATCGGCAAAGAGTTTCTTTCGTTGAACCTCAGGGGTTGGTGATCCATATTTTATGAGCAGAAAAAAATGAATATAGATCTATATTATTAACACAAAGATACAATGAACAATAACAGAGATACAGTAAAACTTGGTTTCTGTTCAATAAGGAAATATGTTGAAACTATAAAATGCAGACTGAAACAAGCTTGCTAGAATGGTGGTAGCTTATCTCTAAGAAGAGATGTGACGGTTGTGCTCATTCGCAAGACGATGAGTAAAATGAGGCTTCAAAATCCTTTTTACATTAAACATGAATGTTGAAACCCTAGACATCCAAAAACCTAACCCTCAGAGATGAAGCGCCAAAAGTCATGTGGGCCCCGTTGGGGTAAGTTGGTACATGAACTTCCTAGGGTTGTAACTTTTGCATACCATCTTCGTTTTAGGTTCACGATAGCCCATTGAAAATCTACACCTGAGGACTACACATTATTCCATCACACTCTAACTCCATATACAATGTGACTGTGGCAGGCCCAAAAAACATTGTTTAGGGCCTCAAAACGGCCCTGGAAGTTTAGGACCCAAAAAGCTAGAAAACAACTGCCAAGATGAAAACTGAAATTGCCAAGATGAAATATGTATGTGAGCCAGTTGGAATAGGTGGGTGGCCACTAATATCCACCTAAATCAATCCTCCCCCCTTAGGAAGCAATGGTCTCCATTTCATTGAGTGCCCCCATCAGATGAGGAATTTTTTGTTGAACTTGGCCCCGGGTGAGCCACTTGCCTTGGTGCAGGAGTTGCTCTACTTTGACATCACAATAAAGTTGAAACTTCTATTGGTGAGTGCCCTCGACCTATGTGTCCATGATCTGATCAGTGGATGCATGTTCCATGCAATCATGGTTGAGATATGTTGGTGTCAATTGTTCTTCTACCTCTGATGTGTCCAATAATGGTGGAAAGTATGGTTGAACGAGGTCCACATTAAACACTGGGTGCAAACCAAGGAAGGGGGGAATGTTGAGCTCAAAATCATTGTCACCCACAATCTTGGTGACGGTATAAGGTCCATAGTGGAGTGGATGAAGCTTCTGTGGGGCCTTGTAAGGTTTTCTTTCTACAAGTGCAACCAAACTTTATCTCCCAGCTGAAACTTGTGTGGCATCCAGTATTGATCATGGAACTGCTTGTACTTGGAATTGGACTTCTGCAAAATATCCTGAACTTGTTGGAGGATTTGTTGGATCCGCTCAATGAACTGGGTATCTTTGTCAGCTTCAGTTTGAGCATGGGACAAGTCTGCTTGGGTGGCTGCAAGGGGTAGTGCAACATCCATGGGCACCAATGGTTGAAATCCCAACCCCACCTAAAAGGGGTTGTGGTCGGTTGAGTTATGCATGGCTCTGTTGTAGTAGTGTTGAACTTAAGTAAGACTCTCATCTCATGTGTGGGGATGCTTGTAATTGTACATGCAGATGATATGCACAATCATCTGGTTAATGACCTCGGTTTGGCCATCCGTTTGGGGGTGGAAGGTAGTGCATTTGGTGAGCTTGGTTTCCAGTATCGACTAGAGGCTCAACCAGAATGTGTTGAGGAACTAGATGTCCCAATCTGAGACAATGGTTTGTGGTATCCCGAAATGTACCCACACTCGTTCAAAGAAGATCTTGACAGTGGCCTCTGTTGTGATTCTCTTCTTGCATGCGGACAAAATCAACATTTTATAAAAATGATCAACAACCACAAAAACACAGTCATTTCCCCGTTTGGTTGACAGAAGGCCCGATGTGTAGTCCATCGATATGGATTCCCAGGGCCTTTCAGGAGTAGGAAGAGGGGTGTACATTCCTTGTTTCTTAATGGTCAGTTTGGAAATGGCGTAGACAATGCATGACCTGATATACTTGTTGACATCATGTCTAAGTTTCAACCAATAGAAATGTTGTTGCAGCATGACCACTGTCTTTTCTACGTCGAAGTGTCTTGCCACCCGACTGTAGTGGGATTCCCAAATCAGCTTCGCTTGCTCACTTGATGGAACACAAAGATGGTCGATATGGCACAACAACCCATCCTGAAGATGGAAATCAATGGCAACTGTGTTTGCGCCCAGCATCTGGTAGGTGGTAGCAAAGTCAGGATCTCTCTCGTAGAGTTGGGGCCATCCAAAGGTCTCATGGCCGCAAAATTTTAGCACCGTGGTGAGTGCTGCAACTGGCGGGCGGTTGAGGCAATCAATGATGCGGTTGGTGCTTCATGTCTTATACTTGATGTTGATATGGAACTGCTACAAGTATGTGGACCACTTCTGATGGCGATCATTCTGCAATTTTCACTGAGTTTGCATGAACTACAATGGCTTATGATCAGTTTGGATGACTATCTCCTTCCTGAGAATGTAATGCCTCCACTGGCGGTAGGCTTTCACAATGGAGTAAATTTATTTATTGTAAGTAGGGTACTTATTGACGACATCTAATAATGTCTCACTATGATAGGCCATGGGGTTCTTGTGTTGAGTGAGAACTATGCCCACAACATAGTTTGAAGCATATGTCTCGGTCTCAAAGGGCTATTGCAGGTCGGGTAATGAAAGCACTAGGATGAGCACAAGCGTTGCTTCAAATAATTGAATGCTTGTTGTTGTGACAAGCCCCACACAAAATTTTCCTTACCACCACCCCTGGTTACTTGGATGAGGGTCCATCCAATATGGGAGAATCCCATCACAAACCTGCGATAGAAATTGGCAAGGCCTAAAAAGCTCTGAAGCTCAGTGAGTGTGGTTGGGGATAGTCAGTCATGAATGACCTAGATCTTGGTTGAATCCACATGCACGCCATGCTCATCAACAATGTATCCTAGGTACTAGACCATGTCCATGCTGAAGGAACATTTTTCCAAATTTTCCTATAGCTTGTGTTGTCGTAGAGTGTGCAGAACATGCTAAATATGTTGCAAGTGTTCCGTCCAATTCTTGCTATAGATGAGGATGTCATCCAGATACACCACCAAAAAAGAATTGTTGAAAGGCCACAAGATATTTTCCATCATCCTCATGAAAGTTGTTGGGGAATTTTTCAAACCAAAGGGCATGACCAACCATTCAAAAAGACCTTCTTTGGACTTGAAGGCATTTTTCCATACATTTGTCTGCTCTATTGGGACCTGATGGTAGGTAGACTTTAGATCAATCTTACAAAGCTATTTTTCCCCCGTGATTTAGTCAAAGAGATCGTCGATTCAGGGAATCGGGTACCGGTTCCTGACTGTGATTTTATTTAGGGCCTGGTAATCGATGCAGATTCGCCAGGTCCCCTCTTTCTTCTACACAAGCATGATTGGGCTTCCACACGGTGATGAGTTGGATCGGATGTGCCCCTTTTGGAGCAATTCTTAGATTTGATGCTTGATATCCTCGTTTTCTAACAAAGAGTGACGATATAATCACCCATTGGGTAGCGATGCACTGGGGATGAGATCAATTGAATGCTTGATCTAACAATGTAGAGGTACCCTAGTGGGTGAGGAGAAGATGTCTTTTTATTATTCCATGAACTTATTCACTTTCTTCTGCTACATGGAGAGTTCGACTATGGAGGCCATGGATGTGGCTGCAACTTTTTTCTCACTTTGAGATTGAATCACGAAGAAGATAAACTTTTCGGTCTGAGAGATGACCTTCCTGCGTTTATTGGCAGAGATCAAGGAAATGGAAGTAGGTGGGACTACCTCGAGTATATTGTACAATTTCCTGTCCAAAGTAATAATAACACTACGAGGCCTAGACTCATATACAAAATGGCATTTCCATAAATAAGGTTGGCCCAAAATAACATCATAAACTTCAAGGGGTGCAACATCACACAATACCTCATCTTTGAAGGTCTTGATGCCATAGGATAGGCGACATTGTTGGCTGACGTGAAGATCACTTCCTTGGTGGAGCCATCTAATGGTGTATGGATGCAGGTGCAGTGTTGTCAGCGGGGAAAATTGCTTGACGACCTCTACTGAGACGAGGTTCTTCTGGCTATCTATGCCAACGATGAAGTGCAGCGAAGTACCCTTCACCCACATTTGTGAATTAAATAGGTGCTCACCTTCCTTTGGATCATCAAGTTCATCGGGCTGGATCTTGGTGGTAGAAATGGTGGCACTGGGTTCCGCGTCAATAATATGTCTCCCCTTTTCTATTTCTGACTCTAACTAAGAACCCCCATCTGATTCAAAGGCTTTCACCTTTGCCACTAATGACTACTTTAAGAAATAATCAACAGTTTTATGCCAGGGTCTTTTATGGAAGTCGCACCACTTCCCGGTGTCTTTCTTCGTCTTTCCATTGTCCTTCTTTGTTTATGGCTTAGACTGGTTTTCCTGAGGTTGTCCATCTTTTCTTTGCCCTTTGTTCTGTGGGTTGGGGTTGCCCTTGCCCTGCTTCTGTTGTGAGGGGTTCCCAGACCCAAACTTCCACATCTTTTGCTTAAGCTTCTACTCGATTTTTTACAACATATTAATAGGGCACACCCAAGGACGAGATGTACAGAAAATCCATTTTTGTTTGGATGTGTCTATGTAGACTGTCGCGGTACTTGAGCACCAGATGTCGCTCAGAATATTTGATACCCAGTTTGGTGTGCAAGGTATGGAAGATATTTTTGAACTCGGGCACTATTTGGTCCCTTTACTGCCGCAGTGTGGTCCATCTTGTATACAAGTCATCATAACTTCCAACATGGTAGTATTGTTCCTTAATAACATCCCTTAAGGACTCCCAGGTGAGTGCGACTGTAAATGATGAGGGTTCCTTTGTTTCCTTTTTCTCATATAAATTCTTCCACCAATCTTTGACATGGGGGATGACTTTGAGGATCGCAAATGTAATCTTTTCTCTATTGGAAAAGTTATGGCCAGAAAAATACCCTTCTAGCAAATTCAACCATTTTTCTACAACATCTACGTCTATCTGACCTTCAAATATAGGAATATAAAATTTGATATGTACATTGAATGGGGCAATGCCTCCACTCGAGGAAGATCCATCGCCTGTTGGTAGTCGTCGAAGGATTTGTGCAAAATTATCCATCATCTCGTTCCTCTGTTGTGCGAGGGATTCCTCGAGCAATGATCCCTTATCCCATCATCTTTATTTTCTCCCACCATGGATGGTCACTTGGGCGTGTGATATCCCTTGTCCTCAAGAGAAACAAGCTTGATACCCAACTCTTTATACCATGACCTCATCGGGGACATACATTAAGAATGACAAGGAGCAAACCGTTCTGATACCACTGATCCAGATTTTATGAGCAGAATGAAATGAATACAAATCTATATTATTAACATAGTGATACAATGAACAATAATAGAGATACAGTAAAACTTGGCTTCTATTCAATAAAGAAATATGTTGAAACTATAAAATGCAGACTGAAACAAGCTTGCTAGAATGGTGGCGGCTTATCTCTGAGAAGAGATGTGACGGCTGCGCTCATTCGCAAGAAGATGAGTACAATGAGGCTCCAAAATCATTTTTACATTAAACATAAATGCCAAAACCTTAGACATCCAAAAACCTAACCCTAGGAGATGAAGCGCCAAAAGTCATGTGGGCCCTGTTAGGCTAAGTTGGTACATCAATTTCCCGGGGTCGTAACTTTTGCATGTGATCTTCGTTTTAGACGCACAATAGCCCGTTGGAAAGGTCTATCCGAGGAATACACATTATGTTGTCACACTTTGACATTAACTATAGTGTGACTATGGAGGGCCCAAAAAACGTTGTTTAGGGCCTCAAAACGGCCTCAGAAGTTTGGTACTCGAAAAGATAGAAAAAAATGTCGAGATGAAAACTGAAACTGCCAAGATGAAATTTCTATGTGATCCAAATGGAATAGGTGGGTGGCCACCGATATCCACTTGGATCAGTTTCCTTATATGTGGATGAGTGAGGATCAGTGTTGGTGTTTGTTTTAACTTTCTTTCGACCACGATAGGGGTTGCTTGTACTAAAAATAATGATTTTGATTGCTTTATTGGTATCACCTCTATCGACCAACACTCCTTGGATTGATCTTTATAATTCTCCATTTTCCAATTGTATAGTTATATATCTGAGTTTTGACCTATTGACAATGGAGACCAGAATAAAATTTATCATTCACTATTGGGCTTGGCGTTGTCCTTTTGCTCATTCATTACTTGATATAATTGTCAGGCTTCGTGAGATTCATCCCATGTTTCAACCCAAGGTTTTCCTTCTTTTTGGTCCAATGGGATTATGATTTTTCTGTCGCTACCTTTCAATTTGATTCTATCCTTCTGGAGGGAGATTGTGGCCCTCATGTTTCGACCCCAAGGTCTTCCGACTAGTGCAAGGTAGGCATGGATGCCTTTGACCAGATTGATTACTTCGAAGTCAACTCTTGTTGGGATTCTCATTATATATGTGATGACACTTTTAAGTGTGCCAAATAGTTTAATGAACCTCTGATCCACTAATTTTAGAAAATTCATTGTTCATTGAAGTAGGGGTTTCCTGAGTCGGACCCAAAGTTAACTACGACTTGTTTGATCATATGTTCATCGATTTCCAGGTTGACTTGTGGGTTGAAGTCGTTTTAGTGTCTTTCCAGGGACAACTATCAAAGACTTTTGATTGGTCTTTTGTCTTCTTTATACTCTCTTAGAATGCCCAACAGGTCGATCAAGTGACCAACCGACTGTTTTTCTTTCAACATTTGGAGAAATTCATCTAGTGCAGTGTCTGAGATATTTGCATGTCCTCCCATGTTTCCCTTACTTTATCCTGGTCAATGTTTTTGAAAAATTTCATTGCTTCTTGCATTAGTTTTTCTTCGTGTTCTGGGTTGGGATATACGTTATGACCTCCCCTATGTCGACTTGGCAGGTCTGGATAATTGTCTTCACCAACTCCAAATCGTGTTACTACATGGATATTATTTGAATTTAAAATATCATGTTTTTGGCACTAGGTTCACATTTCTTTTATTCATTACTTTGTCTAACACGATTGGACAGTCTTCAAGGGATTTGTCTCCCACTTCACAAATGTTACAGAACTCGATATCAATTTTTTCTTTTATTGGGAAATCCATACTAATGTGGTCATCCTTCCAACAATTGAAGCATTAGTAATGTCCTCTGCCAAAATTTCCTTGTCTTCCTCTTCCTCGGCCTTGATAGCTTCCATGGCCTCGACCTCTGTAGTTGTTTTTATTGCCTTGGTCGATGTTTTAGTCTACCGTCTATGTATGATATACTGAATGGATGTTTATTCGATTTTTCCCATTCAACCAACATTATTGTGTTGAGTGATTGTTTTCCTCACATATGTGGCACCATTTTGGTCGTTCATTCCTTAGATTATGTGGGAAATCTCTTGTAGCATGATTTGTTACAACCTCATAAATTTAGCAGAATGTTTCGATTTGGATTCAACGGACTGCTAGATCTATTGCATCACTAAATTTAAAATAATCGTTTATATGACCTTTGCTGGAACATAATATGCACCATAGTTCGTTGCGTGAGATTGCCATATTTTTTATTGATTGTTGCAATTCTGTAAGTTTTTCTTCCAGTTGTTTCTCAATGATTGATGAAGTTGACTCACCTTCATCATCCATTTCTATCCGCTGGGATTTTTTCAATACTTCTTCACACATCTGGAGATCATACATGCGTAATGGAACTCTGATCATTTGCAATAATCCTGCCACATACCATTGTACAAGCACTTTTTCTTCAATTACATAGGGGATTTGACTTAAACTATATTCAAATCTTTTATCATATTAGTGGATGGTTTTGCTTAGATTCTGCTTGATTTCTTTCAATTTTTGTGTTTCCAGGTGGCTTATATATTGCATTTTGAAAAATGTGAGGAAGTTTTGCTTTATTTATACTTTCAAGCATTGTTGATTGTCTGTGTAATTCATAAACCAAGTGAGAGCTCTAGCTTGAAGAACAACACCAAATTGTGCCATTTGTTTATCCTTGTCAGTTACATTGACTGCATCCCAAAAATTTTCCCAAATGAACCAATGTCGTTTGGGATTTTCATCACCTTCATAGATCAGGATGTGATTGAGGCCCATTGTTATTTTCTTGGATTATTTCAAGGTTGGAACTCTTGGAATATTTTGGGTTGAAGTTGAGTCGAAGTCTAAATATTCAACTCGACCAATACAATATGTCGTTGATCTTCAGTCGGGATGTATTCGATCGCTAACAACGCTTGTTATTTTCTTGGGCCTTGATCATCTGTTTGACAACCTTTGTCTATATACTCGACAATCATTCTCTGAAGGGTTGTGTCGATTCTTTTTCACTATCTATTGATTTAGAATCTTCCAAAAGTATATTTGGTAGGGGGGCGGAGTCTGTGAGATCTATGATATGGAGGAATATATACTCTAGTTGATTTTTGACGTTTTCTTGTGCTTCAAATAGAAATGTGTCTCATATCTGACCAACATTGTTAGTTCGACACTACACCCTTGGTGATTGTGTATCCACATGAAGTATCTAACGAAGGAAGTCTACAATATGTATGTTGGCATCAGAAGTCACTCCTCGATTGCAACAGGAGCAGAGCCCAACGCCCATTAGTTTAAATGTCACGATTTGTTGATAAAGGGTGATGAATGGAAGTAAACTCATAACAATATCGTTCTAACTCAGAAAACTGGGTTGGAACAACTAAGACAGGTGAGGTCTTGATCTAATTTAAGCCAGTAATTTTTCATAGTAGTGAGTAAGTGGAGGGAAAAACAAAGGAAATAAAGTCTTCTCTGGACATCCGGTCTTCTAGCAGCCTTTAAAAAGGGGAAAAGTCACAAATATGAGATCCTCTCAGATCTGAGAAACTTCAAGAAAATTAAGATGCTACAAAACTAATATAATCAAACATACATTATATAGTCATTACAACACCCGAATGGATCATCCATGCCCGGGCTCTTAAGATTCAGAGGAAAAAGGGGAGGAAGATGTTGGCTTCCATTAAACAAGAAGTCTCAAATATCAATCTATAACTAGGGAACCAGGGGCCTCATTAAAGATTTACAATTGGGAGGTTAGCTCTACCATCCATGCTACAAAAATACAAAAATTGAGTATATAAACTCAGAGCAATTCGCCACCTTGGCAGCAGGAGGGTAGTTGAGACATTAAAATCCAACTTAGCATGTGCAGGCTTCTCTGGTTAGACGAGGACATCAGATCGGCATGGCTTCTTTAGGAAAACCTGCACACGGGATGATCTTGGGCAGACTACCTACCAGAACCTCCATGCCTTACATTTAAGGAGTGAGGCGAGGTTTCAACCACCTCCTCCTACTTTATTTACCTCTAGTAGGGATCAGATCGAGGCCGAATTGAATTGGCACCTGGAGAACACAGTGATGTCTCCTGCAGCTAAACCCGGTGCTTTTGGCCCTTTGCGTATCTCTTTCTATCACCCCAAGTGACCACGGGCCATGACCCTGCGCCTATCTTCAAATGTGCTTTTCTCATTTTGTGTTTCAGTGATTCCAAATGCAGTGGAGGAGCGACCCCCTGTCTTTCAAAGTCCCAGTAGCTGAAATGTCGAAACGACTAATCATTTCGCATTTCGACAATTCCAGATGTAGTGGAGAAGTGACCCCCTGTCTTTCAAAGTCCCAGTAGCCGAAATGCCAAAACGACTAATCCGCAATCAATGGCCGGATTTGATTTAATATGGACGGTCACGATGAACCTTAATGTATTTCGGGTATTCTCCCACCAGGAATTCTCGTTCATATGCTCTCGACCCCTGTATTTCAAAGTCCCAGTAGCCAAAATGGCGACCGGACTTAATCGCATGCCACGTATCCTTCAAGATTAACGGTCCCGATTCTTTCGGGGATTCTCCCACCGGGAGCTCCAAAATCCCCGAAATGTCGACTAACTGCAACCTGTCCCCCTTCTTTAGGACCCGCCTTTCCATACGACCCTGTGCTATGACTGTAGGCATGCACCCAAAGGCGCCTTTGCATTTCGTGTATCATGGGTGGAAGGGAGTCGACCCTTGTATTTCAAAGTCTTGGTAGCCGAAATGGCGACCAAACTTAATCAGGCGCCATGTGTCCTTCAAAATTGGACGACCACGATCATTTCGTGACTTTGGCCATAAGAGATGAGCCCATGTGCTAAACCTTGTGCAACTCCATGTCTCTGGCTTACTCGATGATCGTTGATCTGCTCCATCGATGGATCTTCGCCGCTAAAAAGAAAAAAATGCCCGCCTGCTTGATTTTTAACCCGAAAATAGATATTTTATGCATGCTGCGCTTGGGCACTCATGACTGCGACCTTGGATAGCTTCATTTGATGTGTCTTAAGCCCCATTTCATCTATTTCTCACTAAGGACCCAAATCCAGAGAGAAACACCCCCCTTGCAAGAATTGGCGCTAAAATTAGGCTCCATGGGGGATAGAGTCGTCCCTGCGATGCTCTAAGAACTCCTTCTGCAGTTCCAGTTGCCTTCTGTTGGGCTATGGAGTCGAGCTCAAAACACCCTGCTTAAAAATACATGCCGATAAGTGAAAATAAAAGATAAACACACATGCTCCAAGGAGCTTATTTATGTACGGTCCTAAACTAATAAATTCCTTTACATGGGGCTAGGTGAAAGAAAACTTCCACCATAGCCAATCAAGCAACTTCCTGAATAGAAGCTCCTTCCTTCAGTCAATGATCACAAATAGACAGTGTAATCGTGATAGCAGAACGGTTTCTCTCTTCAACTCCTCCTTACAGGATGAAGTTGAGATGAAATAGGGCGGCTCCAAAATGTGAAGGAAATACAACTCCATGTATTCCTTCATAGACTCATAGGACCAGTGGCAAACTCCGGAAAATGGGCGACAGAAAGCCTCCTTTGCTACACAGTTGTTCACGTGTGGCTGAATATTTCTAGTAAGCACAGGAGGGTGAAAGGTTGGTGTAGGTTGACTGATCTCAGGCGGTGTCTTCTCACAGGCAGGCTTTGGATAGGAGGCAAACTGCTCCTCTTGTTGCTTCTCTAGTTCTTCTTCTTGGCTCTCCCAAAGGTCAGATTCATAATGGCCATAAACAAAACCCGTGGGAAAGCTCTTTTCCTCATCATGTTGCTTAGGAAGGATGATTTCCTCGCAATGTCCTTCATTTGTGAACAGAGGAAAAGGCTTCATAGTCTTCTCTTTACCAGAATGATCATCAAAGCTGGGTGAGCACAAAAATCCCCCATCTTGTAAAAAAGGAACGATCTCCCATTCCTTTTTTTCAATCCCAAATGTAAATACATCATGGGAAATCTTGTGAAGGAAAAGAGGACAATCCTCTTTCATAATGGCTTCTTCCTTTAAATCTGAGACAACAGGCTCATTAGGGGCAGCAACTAATGCCTCTACCATTATGAAATCTTCGTAATCTCCCTCAGTAGAGCTGCCAAGAGCATCTACTTCAAGGGATGGAAAATCCTCTGCACATCGTTCAGCTTCCCACTTGTCTAGTTTGGCAGTGAGAGATTTTATCAGTTCCATAACTCCGCCCCAAGCATCTTCTCCCTCCTCGCAACCTTCACTCTCATAACCTTCCTCTGATGTAGACAAATGGGGATGAGAAAGGACTAATTTCTGATCCAAGTCATCAAGATCATCCTCACAACCTACGTAAGAAGCAGCTCTATCTTGTATACAATTGTTGTATCCCTCACGACAGTTATAAAAAATTAACTCAGAGGGATAAAGCTTCTGACAATGGGCGGTGAAAGCTGCATGAAATTCTATGACTGAAGAAATGCTAGCAGGGGGTAAAGAATGATACCATTTACGAGCATCCCCTGCTAACGAGGACATGAACATTTTCATTAAGACATCCTCCTGATGTATCTCCCATTGATGCATGAGTTCATTAAATTCTTCGAGATGTTGAGCAGGGTTGTCCTCTACATGCTCCCTAAATATAGGCAAATAATCATACCATTCATCTGGAGAAGGGACAACATTGGGAAAACCAGGAATAGTAGAAAAATTAAAAGGAGAATACCTTCGAGCAAGGATTTTTTCCATTTTGAACCAACGAAGTCGTCAATCGATCCTTGAATCATGGAGTCGTCGGGTGAAAGATGTGCATCTTTGAATGTGTTTGGTCTTTGTTCACCATCAAAGGCCAGATCCTAACGTTGTGTCCTCCTAGGAAACTTCTCAAGCTGAGAAAGCAGCTGCTGAAACCTTCTCGAAAAATCTCCTCTGGGTCAGCTTTCGGGTGTGCTAAAAGTAGCCACAGCTGAAACAGTGAAGTAGAAACAGTGGAGTAGCCAAGTGCACAGTAGCAATCTTCAAGGGCTCTGATGCCTGATGCACCTTCAGAATCAGATACTCAATGTCATTCAATCCTGGGGAAAATCTTCAACTTCGTCCTCGACAACGACGTCAGAAGTCACTCCTCGATTATAGTAGGAGTAGAGACAACGCCCATCAGTTTAAATGTCACGATTTGTTGATAAAGGGTGATGAATGGAAGTAAACTCAGAACAATATCGTTCTAACTCAGAAAACTGGGTTGGAACGGCTAAGACAGGTGAGGTCTTGATCTAATTTAAGCCAGTAATTTTGCATAGTAGTGAGTAAGTGGAGGTAAAAACAAAGGAAATAAAGTCTGCTCTGGACATCCGGTCTTCCAGCAGCCTTTAAAAAGGGGAAAATTCACAAATATGAGATTCTCTCAGATCTGAGAAACTTCAAGAAAATTAAGATGTTGCTAAACTAATATAATCAAACATACATTATATAGTCATTACAACACCCGACTGGATCATCCATGCCTGGGCTCTTAAGATTCAGAGGAAAAAGGGGAGGAAGATGCTAGCAACCATTAAACAAGAAGTCTCAAATATTAATCTATAACTAGGGAACCAGGGGCCTCATTAAAGATTTACAATTGGGAGCTTATCTCTACCATCCATGCTACAAAAATACAAAAACTGAGTATGTAAACTCAAAGCAATTCGCCACCTTGGTAGCAAGAGGGTAGTTGAGACATTAAAATCCAACTTAGCGTGTGCAGGCTCCTCTGGTCAGACGAGAACATCAGATCGGCATGGCTTCTTTAGGAAAACCTGCACACGAGATGATCTTGGGCAGACTACCTACCAGAACCTCCATGCCTTACATTTAAGGAGTGAGGCGAGGTTTCAACCACCTCCTCCTACTTTATTTACCTCTAGCAGGGATCAGATCGAGGCCTAATTGAATTGGCACCTGGAGAACACAGTGATGTCTCCTGCAGCTAAACCCGGTGCTTTTGGCCCTTTGCATAGCTCTTTCTATCACCCCAAGTGACCACAGGCCATGACCCTGCGCCTATCTTCAAAGGCGCTTTTTGCATTTTGTGTTTCGGTGATTCCAAATGCAGTGGAGGAGCGACCCCCTGTCTTTCAAAGTCCCGGTAGCCGAAATGTCGAAACAACTAATCATTTCGCGTTTCGGTGATTCCAGATGTAGTGGAGGAGCGACCCCCTGTCTTTCAAAGTCCCGGTATCCGAAATGTTGAAACGACTAATCTGCAATCAATGGTCAGATTTGATTTAATATGGACAGTCATGATGAACCTTAATGTATTTTGGGGATTCTCCCACCAGGAGTTCTCGTTCCTATGCTCTCGACCCCTGTATTTCAAAGTCCCAGTAGTTGAAATGGCTACCAGACTTAATCGCATGCCACATATCCTTCAATATTAACGGTCTCGATTCTTTCATTGATTCTCCCACTGGGAGCTCCAAAATCCCTGAAATGTCGACTAGCTACCACCTGTCCCCCTTCTTTAGGACCCGCCTTTCCATACGACCTTGTGCTATGACCGTAGGCCCGCACCCAAAGGCACCTTCACATTTTGCGTATCGTGGGTGGAAGGGAGTCGACCCTTGTATTTCAAAGTCCCAGTAGCCGAAATGGCGACCAGACTTAATCAGGCGCCATGTGTCCTTCAAGATTGGATGACCACGATCATTTTGTGACTTTGGCCATAAGAGATGATCCCATGTGCTAAACCTCGTGCAACTCCGTGGCTCTGGCTTACCCGATGACCGTTGATCTGCTCCATCGATGGATCTTCGCCGCTAAAAAGCAAAAAATGCCCGCTTGCTTGATTTTTAACCCGAAAATAGAGATTTTATGCATGTTGTGCTTGGGCACTCATGACTACGACCTTGGATAACTTCATTTGGGTCTTAAGCCCCATTTCATCTATTTCTCACCAAGGACCCGAATCCAGAGAGAAGCACCCCCCTTGCAAGAATTGGCGCTAACAACGTGAGCCAGGCTTCTTACAGGAGAAAGTCGAATCACTGGCATGAATCATCAATCTCCATATTGACTTGGTCAATTGTTTGTTTCCTGTCATCGACTTCCATACTCACTTGCAATCTTTCACTCCTCCCAGGAGCCATCTAGGTGCTCTCAAGGGCTGCTCCAACGATTTGCCATGCTTGGGTAGGTTTCCTATGAGAATTTTGGGGATTCCTTTCATTTCATAACTCTTCTTGCCTCTTTTGCCTCTTGTCCCACTCCAGTTTTTGTATATTTGTTGAGGGTTTATGGGTTTGCGTTCGACATGAAGACTTCGTACTTGATTCAATTAACTTCCTCCCGACTTCTGACATTTACGACTTGGGTGTGCTTCAACTTTGACTTCGACTTATATCATCTCATGGGTTTTCCAACCACCCATTGCCAACCCGAATTACTCGTGGTCATCGGTGTTTCTCATTCTGGTTGTTTTTATTTCTTCAGAAAATAGTCCCAAGCTTCTCTTGTATCTTTGCAGTTAGATTCTAGAAATTCTTCCCACTCTTCTTGTTTTTCTTGCCAATTGGAGTTTGGAGGAGGATTTTTCAGAAGAGGTCAGTATTCGATGATGTCCGGACTCCCTTGTCTAAAAATAACTTATGAAGTAAAGACGAGATGGTGCAAAGGAACTCGTCGTGTAATTCTGTGTAAAATTTGTTTTTGATGGTTTGGACTGACTCTTTATCTTCAATGGCTTGTTATTCAATGTAGTCTCGCACAATCATCTTGAACCACTCGTTGAGGTTTTTTCTTCCTCCATTTACAATTTTGTGAATCAATTGCTCATCAGGAGTGTGTCTACACATTAGATTGATTGAGATATTCATATATTGCTTTTGGAATGGCTTCTAGGAATTGTTTGTACGTCTCCAAAAAGAACATAGTGTGTGCTTCGACTAGCATCCATTGGTTTCTTGTGTAGTTTTTAATATAATTGGTAATTTTACACTCCCACCATTCGCGTATGTCCTTCAAGGTTAACATTTATGTGCATTTTTCTCTATGCATGCCCGAGTTCAAAACTAATGACAACAAAACCAATGTTGTAGTCTAAAGGAAAGTACAAGAAGCTACCAATACATCCTTACACGGAGAAATACACATTATAGCATCATATATAGAAACACATAGAGACACAAATAGACATACACAAGTAGTGGGAGAACCATCAATGCATTGTATTAGATAGCCAAAACAATCTCTCTCTTTACATTACATAGCCACATATATATATGATTGATATACAATTACTAGTCAGTTACATTCTTTAACTGTTTGGTCAGTCGACTCTAACTACCTATTCGACCGACTTCCCTAACCAAATTCTGCAGTCAACTTGACTTAGTCGGATGGCGGGTCTATTCGGCAGAGCTGACTAGCCCTTACAATAGGGACCTTTCATCGAGTGAACTTCTGAAGTTGACTTAAAATATTTTCCTATGTCTACAAAAACCTTACCTTAGTGGCCCCATATTAATGAGTATCAATTACCAAGTGGGCTTTATTCCATAATGATGACCCTTTTTATATTAATTAACAACGCACTAACTACCTAGTGGGCCTTATTCAAAGGAGATGGCCTTGCACATTAATTAGCTAATTCCTAAGTACCTCTAAGTAGGGAAGTTAGGGTAGGAATCTAACACTATTTATTCAAACTCATCATAAATGACAAGTAAATTTGAATATTTAATATCTTTTTACAAGTCATTTTTTATTTACCCTTCTAAGGTGGTTTTTAACACCTTGGAAAAGCTAGGAAAGATTCAATTTTGATAATTGATCTCACCGACAAGTAACATTGTTCCCAATTATGTTGATTTGTACATCTTAAAAATAAACTTTTACTATTTGACATAAAAATATGCTTCCCACTCAACCCAAAAAAAAAACTAACAATGTTATGCAAATGATATCGTTCACTTGTTGTTATGTGAATAATGGTGTTTACTTTATTTATCTTAGTTTGTGGCATGAGATGAGACTATATTATCTAAAAAAAATCTAAGCTAAAGCAATATCAAAAAACATAATAATAATAATAATAATAAATGACCAAAACTATCTTTGAAAGTTGAGCCGGCAAATTTGATGCAAAAACAATAACTTTGGAATTTCATATTCCTAATGTTATAAGTAATGCATAACATGGAAACCACAACTATAACAAACTCTAAGATCTGTATAATCACTTCAAACGAAAATACCCGAACCTTATGACAATCCATGGAATTGGTTTAGGGCAACTATGGGCACCATGCCTCCCCACGAAGATGGACCAAGCCAAAGGTATTGAGTGTGTTCGATTGATACGCTCCTAACAACACCAACATGTTTTTTAGGCATGCAAGTGTTGAATCCAGATTTGTCTATTTAGAATTCAATGACATTGGGTCACCTTAGAAGTATGACATACTATGTGAATGTATACATGGGATATTTTATTTAAATAATTGAAGCAATTGAAGGTAGGAACTTTAAAATTATATGAGAACGCAATTTTGAATTATTATATAATTTTGGCAAAATTTCCATAAAAGACTATAATAATATAAAATGATTTAAAATTAAGGCATTATATAAGTAATTTTTATAAATTCATGAATACATTTGTTTTGAATAAGGTAATTTTTATAAGTTGAGTAAATATGTTTTTGAATATTTTTTACTTTATGATTGTTTGTGATTTTAGTACATCTTGATTGTTGTTTTTGTTTGGAAAAAAAAAATTATAAAATTAGGTGACAAAAAGAATTTATAATTAATTTTTAAATCTTTGTTTATGTTTTTCTTTACATTAAATATTAAAGTGGTTAATCAACAGAGATGAAATGTACAATGACAATCAAAAGAATGGTATGTTAAATATTATTGAAAACCATATAAATATATATATATAGTATTATTAATTTAATTTTAGTTTTGAACAATGTTACATTTAATTTGAATCTTTTTACTTATTTTAAATATTTTTTTATATGTGATTTTAAAGAGGAAAGAGTTCAATGGTTAAGAAGAAAGTTGTTATTCTTCTTTACTCAAATTCAAATCCCGCTTTATCACATGTTTACTCTCTTCTTTAATACTTATGTTAATTAATAAAAAAGTTCATAACACTTCACATAAAAAACAAACACACAAAAATGTTATTAAATAAAATTTAATATTTTCATTAATTAAAACATGTGACCAAAAGTAATGACATCTTAGTCAAGCACATGTCATATTGCAACACAACTTGCAGGGAAAACAAGTACAAGAACTTGGGAAAAGATAAAACAGGTCAAATCACACATCGTGAGAGAGACGAATGATAAAATACATCAAATCAGAGATGGGTGTTTACAAAAGCATAACAAATGCACACCTTGTATGATAAAGTTGCACTTTGTCATTAGTTTTGAAATCCAAAGAAACCAAAACACGGGACATGCCAACTCTAGCATTGAACTAGATACCCCATGGGATGGTCACTACATTAAATTACATTTTTTATGATAAATTTGTACTTATTTTAATGATAAATTTAGTTAGTACTAATTTCAATAATAAATAATAAATGGAGGAACTTAAATAATAGAAATAATAGAGAATTTTTTTTTTTTTAATTTAAAGTTTGTAGAGAATTAAGAAAAATTTAGAGGTTATATAATGTTTATGGTTAATTTTTTTTATGATTTTTTTCAACAAAGATTTATCAATTTTCCCCCAAATTTTATAGGATAAAATTATTTCAACTTAAAAATAACCAAAAAATTCTCATTCTTAAAAGTATCCCTTTTCTAGATTATTATATTTAATTAAATTTTGACTATTCAAAAGTCTCAATTCATTTTAAAATGAATTATATCATCAAAATTTAAATCACTTCCTAACAAATTTGTTCAGAATATTGGAATTTGAACAACCAAAAATGTTTGAGGAACAAGATGTATTGGCTGCTGTGGATTACCTTATCGGAGTGAAATTTGGAATGGGTACACTCGATGATATAGATCACCTTAGAAATTGACGTATTCGTTCTGTAGCAGATTTATTACATAATCAATTCAGATTAGCTCTAGGTCATTTGGAAGATGCAGTTCGAAGAACTATACACAGAGCAACCAAGCGTAGATCAACTCCTCAGAACTTGGTAACTTCAACTCTATTAAAAAACACTTTTCAAGATTTTTTTGATTCACACCCCTTATCCCAATTTTTAGATCAAACTAATCCATTGACGGAAATAGCTCATGGGCGAAAATTGAGCCATTTAGGCCTTGGGGGCTTAACAAGGCGTATTACTAAGTTATATATATATATACTTTTTCAAGTGTTTTTATAAATCATTTTTATAAATCACAAGTAAATTCACATATTTAATTTTTTTACAGGTGATTTTTTATTTATCTTTCAAAAATGAGTTTGACCACTTTAAAAAGGATTCAATTTTAATCATTGGTTTCATTGAAAAGTAACATTGTTTCCAATTATGTTGATTTCATACATTTTGAAAAGAGCTTTTAATTGGTTGAAATCAAAGAGTGATTCCCACTCAACCAAAAAAATCTCTAACAACTTTATGCAAACATGCTTCCCACTCAAATCTCTAACAACTTTATGCAAATGCTATTTTTCACTTTATCCCTCTTTTTGAATAATGTTGTTTACTTGATTTATCTTAGTTTGTGGTATTAGATGAGACTACATTATCTAAAAACATCCAAACTACAACAATCTCAAAAAAAACATAAAAGGCATGGAAAAAAAAGGATCACTGACCAAAGCTAGATTTGAAAGTTGAGGTTGAACTACACAAGAGGATGGCAAATTGATGCAATAACAATAATTTTCTAAGTTCATATTTCTTAATATTGTAATTAATGTACAACATGGAAACCACAACTATAGCAAAGTCTAAGATTTATGTCATCACTTCAAATATATGAACCTTATGATAGTTAATGGAGTTGGTATAATGTCATTGTGGGCATAGTGCCTCCTAGCCCCACAAAGATGGACCAAGCCAAAGTTATTGAGTATGTTCGATTGATAGGCTCCTAACAACACCAACATCTTTTTAGGCAGGCAAGTGCGAATCGAGACTAGTCTAGTAAGATTTCAATGAAATGGGGTCACCTTAAAAATATTGCATATACTATGTGAGTGCATACATGTCATAGTTTATATTTTCAATATATATATTGTATAGTGGTAAATGATTGAATGCAAAGGATTTTAGAATTATATGCGAGCACAATTTTGAATTATTATAAATTTTGTGTGAAAAATAGTGAAATTTGTTATAAGATAGAATCAATTATATAAAATGGTTTATCATTAAAGTATTATATAAATTAAAACATTATATAAACAAGGGTTGCATGGCAACGTAGGAGTTAGTTGGGAAATACATGTTGAACAATGAAACTTAATATAACTAAATGCACAAATAATGAATATTTTTTGTCAAAAGATAATAATTGAGGGTTGTTTGTTATTCAAAATGTATAATGAACCTTACGCTGAATGGAACTAAAATCTTCATAAATATAATAATAAATAATATATTAGATAATTAATATAATATAAATATAATAATGCATAATAATAAATACATAGTACAACTTTTTGTATTTAGATGTGGTGATTGGTGAAATTCATTGATTATGTAATTAATTCTACATATTGAAATATGTAATTAATTCTACATATTGAAAGACGTGAAGGGAGCAATAACATTTCAATTCTATCAACCAATTAGAAATGAGAAACACAAATATTTTTATTATATCCAAAAATATATATTTGTTTTATTATGTTAAACATTACATTGCATACACAAATTTGTGGTAAAAGACAAATTAATGTCACATCAAAAACAAACTCATTTTTTTTTCCAACTGAAAAATTGCTCAATTATATATCATATAATTTGTTTTCAGAACCAAGAGGTTTTACAATCGCTGCTATAATTTACATCTACAACGGTCTTTCTTCTAGCAAATAAAAGGTAATGAGTATTACAAGTAGAGTAGTTATCAAATGTGTTGCTAGGAGGCAGGTATAGTGTTGGTTGATCTATAGATCCATAGGCAAAGTAAATTGTGTGTTGTTATGACCAGTGGGTAATATGCCAGCTCTCATATTTGAGAAATCCACTATTTATTGAGAGGTGAAAACTGAACTTAAAAAGCTGTTAAGAAGTGTGGAGGGCCCTTATGGCCGTCTATCCATAAATTATATGAGAAGATTCCCACTTTTTTATGTAGTGCTATCTTTGATAATTGATCAACGAATTTGTTGTGCTCTTGGTAAATGTGATCAAAAGTAAACTCATTGCTATAGTCCCATGGCAAGGGACTAATAAAATAAAAATATAATAAGTTTTAAAAATAAAGGTATTTTTTTATAAGGTAATTAACACATATGTTTTGAATATTTTTTATTATATGATTTATTTTTTACTATATGATTTTAGTACATTTTTTTTAGTACATTTTGATTTTTGTTTTTGTTTAAAAAAAGTAATTTATAAAATTAAATGATAAAAAATAGTTATTATTAATTTTCAAATTTTTGTTTGTGTTTTCCTTGACATTAAATATTGAAGTGATTAATTAACATAAATGAAATACACAGTAAATATTAAAAGATTAATATATAAAATATCACATAACGACATATACACCTAATATCAATTTTTTTTTTTTTGAGAAATTGAACATTTTATTTTAAAATTTGAAATTTTACATTCAATTTGAACTCTTTTTTTAATGTATTATTGTGGAGAGAAAATAAATTCTATAATCCTCTTAACCTGGATTCAAATCCCACTTCTTTACATACTTACTCTCTTCTTATATACATTCTCTTCTTATATACATGAAAGCTCTATATTATATAATTTGATACCTACATTAATAAATATACACCTTAAAATATCAATTAAAAAATATGATATTACTTGAACCATTTACATACTAATAAAGACCTGAATTCAAATCCCACTTCATTACATACTTACTCTCTTCTTATATACATGAAAGCTCCATATTATATAATTTGATACCTAAATTAATAAATATACACCTTAAAATATCAATTAAAAAATATGATATTACTTGAACCATTTACATACTAATAAAGGAGTTCATAGCTCCTCACATAAGACAACAAACACACAAAAGTGTTATTAATTAAAAATTAATTTAAATTTGAATAGGTGACCAAAAGTAATGACATGTTAGTCAAGCACATGTCATATTACAACACAACTGTGGAAAACAAGTGCAAGAACTTGGGGAATGATAAAACACGTCGAATCACACATCGTGAGAGAGACTAATGATAAAACGCATCAAATCAGAGATGGGTGTTTACAAAAACACAACAAATGCACACCTTGAAGTTGCACTTTGTCATTAGTCAAAGTGTTGAAATCTAAAGAAACCAAAATGGGGACTTGCCAACATGCCAATCTACCTTTGGGATGGTCACCACATTGAATCACATATCTCCTTTGGGATGGTCACCACATTGAATCACATATCTTCATCATGACAAATGTGTTTAGTTTGTATTTATCTAAATAAAAATAATATTAATAAAATAATAAATGGAGTAAGTTAATAAAAATAATAAATGACATATCTTCATCATGACAAATGTGTTTAGTTTGTATTTATCTAAATAAAAATAATATTAATAAAATAATAAATCGAGTAAGTTAATAAAAATAATAAATGGAACAAGTTAAATAATAGAAAAAACTTAATTTTTTTATATTCATTTTTTTATTATTATTTTATTTGAGTGAATTTTAATTATAATTTTTCTTTTTGAAGTTTTAGTTAATTTTAAAACAATTTATATCACCTAAATTTAATTAATTTGTTCCCAATCTTAAAATTTACACAAACCAATTTTTTTAGAACACTATTTACAATTTATATCACCTAAATTTAATTAATTTGTTCCCAATCTTAAAATTTACACAAACCAATTTTTTTTAGAACACAAACCAATTTATATATGAGTTTCTTTTTTAAGCATGTTCAATATAATTGATATTTTTACATTTATTTAAATATATTTACAACAAAATTATTTAAATTAATATAAAATAAAATTTATTTTATTTATAAATTGTTTTCATTATCTTTTATAAATATTAAGTTTTACAATTTTATATTGATTTATAATAGATATATATATGTACCATATAAATTTGATAAATTAGATATAAACTGTTTTCATTTTTTTTTATAAATATTAAATTTTAATGTATATATTTACCATATGACATTATAGTGATAACCAATTAAAGTACTAGGTCTCTTGTTGTTTAGTGTTTCTAGAGATTTATTTCATATTATAATATATTGCTTAGTATTTTTAGAGATTTATTTCATATTATAATATAATATGTATTATTGGTCAAAGTTTAATGTTTCAATTTTGAGATTTTTTAATCAAATTTTTAAATATTTATAAGTGGATATTATATTAATGTATATTGTTTTAGTTCTTAAATATTTATAAGTGGATATTATATTAATATATATTGTTTCTTTCTATTAATATATGTATATTGTTGCTTGATATTTAGTTCTTAAATATTTATAAGTGAATATTATATTAATATATGTTGTTTCTTTATATTAATATATGCATATTGTTGCTTGATATTTTTAAAGATTCTTGCTATATATTTTATTTAAAATAGATTTCTTATTAAAATATATTTTATTGTTGAAAGTTTAATGTTTCTATTTATTCATATTTTTTTTTTCTCTTAAAGTTTATATTTTATGCTTGATATTTTTAAAGATTCTTGCTATATATTTTATTTAAAGTAGATTTCTTATTAAAATATATTTTATTGTTGAAAGTTTAATTTTTATTTATTTATTCATATTTATTTATTTTTTTCTTAAAGTTTATTTTTTTTTAATTATTTGATAGGAGAGAAAGGAAAATTAAAATATTGAAAAGTAGAGAAAATGTGAATTTGAAGTACAAAATTTTCAAGTTATTGGGTCCTTCTATCTCTCAATGTTAACCTTCCATGGTATTCATGTAAGTGTTTTTATTTCTCCCATGTTTCAACATTTTTCATAGAATGTGGTGAGTATTTGCACAAGAGATCTAGTTAGCAGAAGAATGAGCACAACTTGCAAAAGTGAGAAGACGAGAGAAAAATTGGAGAGAAAAGAATAGAATGGTATTCAAATGAATGAATGATAATTTACACATGATATACCATGTATAGCTCAACTAATGCACATTGGAAGAGAAACCAATGCGCTATAGTGGTGGTCTAGAGAGATCTGGACAAACACATGCAGTTACCAGAGTTAACTGCCACCTAGTCCTAGTTAACTATTCATGTAGTCCTCAGTTAATTGAGTCACATGTGTGGAAGTGAGAGAAACACATGCAATTGCTGGAGATAAAACCAAGGTTTCCATGCATGAGTGACTTCCACCAGTCTAACTAAGTGTATCTGACTCTAAACTGAAGAGAATATTCTCCTATAATGTAGGAGAGGTTCCTAAAAAATAGGAGACCCTCAATAATGACTAATAAACATAAGAAAATAAGGAAAAATATCCTAGGTGTGTGTAATATCTCCAACACCCCCCCTCGGAACACTGTTATGGGGTAATGAAGAATGGGTCCCGACAACTAAGATCATGTTAGGTACCCATGAACAATGCAACTAATGAACACTAAAATTAAAGTGAGGAAAGAGGGAAAACCTCATGGGAATGCCCCCCCTCCCTCAAGGTACAATGCATCAAAAGAAGAAAATATTGTTTCTAAGCAACTATGTCCTTCACTTCAAGACGATCGTGCAAAGAGTGAAACTTTTGATTAGTGAAGGTCTTGGTGAATATGTCAACAATCTGTTCAGAGGAAAGACATAACTGCAGGTTGATGATCCTCTCGTGGACTAGATCTTTGATGTAGTGCATATGGATCTCGATATTCTTTGTCCGCTGCCACTGCACTAGGTCTCTGCAAAACTTGAGAGTACTCTGGTTGTCACACCAAATGACAGTCGGTCTGTGGAATTGGATGCCCAACTTGGTAAGGAGTTTTTGTAGACACAATGCTTGGATGGTGATGTTAACTACTCCTCTGTACTTGGCCTTGACTGAAGATACAACAATAACGAACTTCTTCTTGCTCGACCAATAGATAGGCCCTGAACTCAAACTAAAAATTCTTCATACAATGGTACTACTTGTAGAAGTCTAGGGTTTGAAATATACTCCATCACTGAGCTACATGTCCCTTCATGTTGATCACCCTCTCTACCATTGAATTGCATGCCCCATCATAATGAACACCCTTTCTACCATTGATTTGCACACTCCATCATGATGGGCTCCCTTAACATATGAATTGTTATCTCCAACATTCACACTTAAGCCACAATTTGGCTAATGCCTCCTAACCAACCTCAAGTTGAGACAAACTAACGCTAACACTATGTTGAAAACTAGAACCCTATTGGAAATATTACTTTGCTATAAAGCTACAAGCCCTTTCATGCCAAACACGTAACATTTCAATGTTGAAATGTAGATTTCTCTCTCCTATATAGTAAGTATCCTATAGCCCAATGAATTAACTGAATTGATTGTCCTTAATGTTAATGAGCGTTTAGCTAATTCCATATCAACAGAAGTGTCCAGATTGTTAAATATTCTTCATCTATTGTTCGTGGATAACGTACTCATTATGACAAAGGCAAGTTTACATGAATGGAAAGAAATTGACAAAATCATCAGATTATTATGTAAATCCTATGGGCTTTCGATTAATCAAACAAAGACTACGATTCATTTTGAAGGGCTTTCAGAGCTTGAACTGGTCCCCTTCAAATCTGTCCTTCCTTATACTTTTTGTGATCTTTCGATTGGTTTCAAATATTTAGGTTACTTTCTGAAGACAGGGATGCATAAGGCAGAGGACTGGGGTTGGCTTGTGGCCAAATTAACCAAGAAAATCGGTTTATGGTGTAACAGGTGACTTTCTATGGGAGGTAGATATATTCTAGTCAAAACAGTGTTGGAAGGCCAGCCTGTTTATTGGATATCTATGGAAGCGATCCCTCGATCTGTATTATGCAAAATTAGAAAGTTGATGTTTCACTTTCTTTGGCAAGGACATAAAGAATCACAACAATACCATCTTTGCAGATGGGAGACTTTATCCAGACCAAAGAAGAATGGAGGATGGGTTTTCCGAAACCTTGCGCACTTCAACATGTTACTGAATACATATACCCTTTGGAGGGTCTTAACGCAGGGAGGCATCTGGCATAAAGTAATAATGGACAAATAATTTACAAATATTACAGTTATAAACTGGCTTAGATTGGCTTCACAAAAATTATGTTCTGCTTCCAGGATTTGGACGAGCCTTACAGGTTATGTTCATGTCATCATTCATTGGTTGGCTTAGCGATCGGGATCCGGACATCTCGTCTCTATAGGAAGAGACTGAATCATGGGAATCAGTGACAAATCCTTCCTCTCGGTTGAGCTCCTTTCTATTTTAGATCAAAAAAGAATCACTGTGCTAGCTCAAGCTTCGGAAGGTAGTGACCCATTTACACATTCAGAGGTCTAGACGAGCTGTGAAAATTTGGGATTATATGGGGAACTTGCTAAAGAGTGGGATAATTATATATCATAGCTAAATGGTGCCGAAATCTCACTCCTTAACACCGATGACACTCTGCTATGGACCGGAGGCGATTCATCTGGGAACCTCACTGTAAGGAATATTTATTTAGCCCTTATATCCACTCAGAATTGCCCAATTTTGTGTGGATAGAGAGTTAAACTTTGGAAATGGAATGTACAGTTGAAGATTAATTTTTTTTTATGGCCGACCGTAGACAACAGGATTCTTACTTGGGAAATTAAAAAAAAAAAGGATGGGAGGGCCCGGGGATCTGCATGCTTTGTAAACATAACATTGAAGACACAAACCATCTCTTTTTACATTGCTCCTTTTCCAAAACTGTATGGTCCAAAATTTCTCAGAGGCTACAAATTAAAAATGCTTGGGCTTGAACATCTCTTATTGATTGCTTGGACTCCTGGACTTTAAAATTTTCTGTTTCAAATAGGCTGGCGACAATCACATGTTGCAATCTATGGATTGAAAGGAACAAAGCAATCTTTGAGGAAAATTTTCCTTCGGCCTGGGCTGTAGTTTTCAAGACACTTGGCTCTCTTACTAAAATTCCTCACTCTCAAAAATCGTTGAACATTAGACAGAGCCGGATCAATCTGATTGATGGCTATACCATTGCTTCTTTTGATGGGGCAGCTTCAGCACGTGGTTTGAATTGTGGAGCTGGAGGTGTCATAAAATGCCCAGATTCAACTATTTACAGGTGGTTTATCAATTGCAGGGAAGGTACTAATGCAAAAGCTGAGCTTTTGGGCGCATGTACTACTTTAGCAAAATATTTGAATATTCAAAACATTCAAATTATGGGGGACTCCAAGGTGGTTATTGACTGGCTAAATCATAAAGGAAATCTTCAATCGACCGCCATCGAAGGATGGAAGCACATAACTATGGAGTTGTCTACTACTTTTCAAGGTATCCGTTTTCTTCATATATTCAGGGAATTCAATAAGGAGGCAGATCTATTATCCAAGCATGCCCTTTTGGAACCGAAAGGAAGATTATCATTTTTTACTTGGGATGGAGGGACAACATGCCCTATATTTCATATTGATCTGTTTTAGTTTCCTACTTTGTTTTGTGAGTTTTGGTCTGAGTTAATGATTGGTTTTTTTTGTAAGTTAATTGGATATATTGAAGTGGCAGACTTCATTATATTATTTGCATATGCACTTTGCTAATGAAACAGATCCTTTATGGATGGTATCATATTGTAGTGGTTAGTAATTATGTCACTATGTATCTTTTGATTCGTCAAGTTTCAGACTGTGATCAAGGATCTTTTGAAGATATAAAAAAAATTATATTCTAATATAACTTTTGAACCCGTGCCTAAGTTATAATCGGAAATTTAAATATAATCATAATCAATTGATATAACAAAGATACCATTTCAAATTAATACTTCATCTTGATATATTCCTAAATTGAGATTTTTCTCATCACTCCACTAGAAGAGTCATAGTTAGTTAAATTGATTCCAATACCTTATCTTGTGGACCCTACCAAACTTATAATTATCACAGTAAATATACTTATATTAAAATAAATATATTTATAATAAAATAATATGATAAAAATATCATTTCATATTAATATTTTATCTTTTCATAAAATATTAATATAAAATTATTAATATTTCATATTAATATTTTATCTTATGAAATATTAATAATTTCATATTAATATTTTATCTTATGAAATATTAATAATTTCATATTAATATATTATTAATTTCATATATCATTTCATATTAATATTTTATCTTTTCTTGTAGAAGATATCTTCATAATTTGAGAATTTTCACATAGATGTGAAGGAAGAGTTATAATCAAACTGTTTATGAGTGCAGGGTTGGGTGGAAGCAACAAAGCACTTTCCAAACAAAAATATACTTATATTAAAGTAAATATATTTATAATAAAGTAATATAATAAGGATATCATTTGATATTAATATTTTATCTTTTAAAAATATCCTCATAATTTGAGAACTTTTTAATAGATGTGAATCAAACTGTTTATGAGTGCATGGTTGGGTGGAAGCAATAAAGCACTTTCCAAACAAACAAATAGTTGATGATAAGATGAGTGTAAATTTAACTATTTAGAGGGCAAGATATGTATATTTTTATAAATTTTATCAATTAATTTGTGTAGTAAAAATCTCTTATCTCACAAATAAAACAAAAAAGTCTTATATATTAATTAATTTGTTGTATAAATTTATCCTAATTTTAAAATTTAATAATTATTATTTTTTAAAAATACAAAAAATCTTTTAGAATAAATGCAAATGAACATAGTTGTGAATCTAAATATACCTCACAAACAAACCATAAATTACGATGAACAACATTCCCAGCTGTGGGAAACAATTTAAAAAAAAAAATAGAATCATGGTCAAATTTTACAACCGAACTTGGGAATACAGCGATGAAAGTTTTCCCAAAAAATTAGAATCGTGGTCAGATTTAACAACCGACAGTGGGAATAAAGCGAAGAAAAATCCATTGCCATCATGGAAGACGTGGAACGCTCACGCAACTTAGTGGTGAAAATCAAATTTATGCGTGAAAAGCTGAGCCAACTGTGAAACCCAAATTTTAAAATTGCACCCAACGTGATAGGCCGTCCCAAGATTTGAATCTTCTATGAGGGAATCCGACTTAGATCCCACTTGCAATCTCTTTCCAGCACAAATTCCAATTGAGCAGATTGAAGTATTGGGTTCCGAGCAGGCAAAAATATCTCTATAAATAGCGTTCCATCCACTTGCGTTCACGCAGCTTGCCTCAGAGCTCTCTTTGTGCTTCTGGTTGTTGAGTGGCAGAGGTGATCCTGCTTTCTGCTCTTATCAACACCGACATAGAGAGAAGGGAGGATCCCTAATTTGCAATGGGATGGGCTATAGCTGTGCATGGAGGTGCAGGAGTCGATCCAAGCCTGCCAATGGAGCGCCAACAGGAAGCCAAGGACCTGCTCTTGCATTGCCTTAATTTGGGTGTCTCTGCTCTTAAGGCCTCTGTTCCTGCCATCGACGTTGTTGAGCTTCTGGTGAGCAATCCAAAGCCTGCTAATNAAAATTGCACCCAACGTGATAGGCCGTCCCAAGATTTGAATCTTCTATGAGGGAATCCGACTTAGATCCCACTTGCAATCTCTTTCCAGCACAAATTCCAATTGAGCAGATTGAAGTATTGGGTTCCGAGCAGGCAAAAATATCTCTATAAATAGCGTTCCATCCACTTGCGTTCACGCAGCTTGCCTCAGAGCTCTCTTTGTGCTTCTGGTTGTTGAGTGGCAGAGGTGATCCTGCTTTCTGCTCTTATCAACACCGACATAGAGAGAAGGGAGGATCCCTAATTTGCAATGGGATGGGCTATAGCTGTGCATGGAGGTGCAGGAGTCGATCCAAGCCTGCCAATGGAGCGCCAACAGGAAGCCAAGGACCTGCTCTTGCATTGCCTTAATTTGGGTGTCTCTGCTCTTAAGGCCTCTGTTCCTGCCATCGACGTTGTTGAGCTTCTGGTGAGCAATCCAAAGCCTGCTAATGTATTGTCTTGTGCTTCTTACATGACCATGATAATGGCACTTGAGACTGCTAATGTATTGTCTTGTGCTTCTTACATGACCATGATAATGGCACTTGAGATGTTTGAATGAATAGAATTACAGTGCCAGTTGTTTCCTGCATAGCGGTGTTTTAAGCATGTGGAAAGCTTGGTTTATTTGGGTGGTGTTTAAGCAATTTTATATGTTTTGGGGTGGTGGAAAGATTTGCTGTTCAAGCAGTTTTATATGTTTTGGGTGGTGGAAAGATTTGGCTTATTTGGGTGGTATTCAAGCAGTTTATATGTTTTGGATGCTGGAAGGATGGGCTTATTTGGGTGGTGTTCAAGCAGTTTTATATGTTTTGGGTGATGGAAATATTAGCTTATTTGGGTAGTGTTTAAACAGTTTTATATGTTGGGGTGATGAAAAGATTGGTTTATTTGGGTGGTGTTCAAACAATTTTATATGTTTTGGGGTGGTGAAAGGGTTGGTTTTCTTGAAGTATACAGATTGGATTATGTGTTTTTGTTTGACTGGGGCCATATTTTGCAGGTTATTGATATGGAATAATTGTTTATAAGCCCTACTTTTTATAACTCATTATCTGCTCTTGAAAGCTTGGTTTTCTTGAAGTATACAGATTAGATTGTGTTGGTGTGTATGATTTTAGCTCTATTTTGCAGGTTTTTGACAATAAATTATGATGTTTAAGTCCTTAATATCTCATCATTTGCTTGCCAGGTTGGATTATTTATAACTGTTCTTTGTTGTTGCTCCGGTACATTTGCTGCAGTAGGTTCAGCTGTTGTGTATTTGACAGTTAATCCCATGGATGGTAATATACACGGGTTCTGTTCTGCATGATGTTTTAGATTTGTATTCATAACTGGGTTATAGGACTTGGAAAAATATTATTATACATGGTACTACATGCCTCACAGGGGGTGATTGGTTTGGTGGTAGCCTCCATCACCGTGGTAGCTTTGTTTAATTCAGAGAACAGGTTGCTAATCTTTCTTAGTTGATTCATGTTGTCTGAAAAAGAAATGCATCTAAAGTGGGTTGGCATTACAGCATACCCCTTGGCAACCATGGATGGCTGCCTCTAAGCTGAGTTTTTATTTTGAGCCGGCAAAGCCCAGAGCTTAAACATAACTCCATGCTTATTAGGCATCCACGCTCTCACCATTGACTTGGAGGTTTGCAGTGGGATTAGAAACCCAACCAGGAGGCCTTTTTCTCATTCCATGTTTGTTCCCATTTTCGTTTCCATCTGTCTTGAGATAACAATAGTACAGTTGCACAGAATACTTCTCCTGGTAGTTGGGGAACCAGCACCCAGCATTTCCCTGCTCACGGAGTTGGAAAAAGATTATTATACATGGTACTACATGCATCACAGGGGGTGATTGGTTTGGTGGTAGCCTCCATTACCGTGGTAGCTTTGTTTAATTCAGAGAACAAGTTGCTAGTCTTTCTTAGTTGATTCATGTTGTCTGAAAAAGAAATGCATCTCAAGTGGGTTGGCAACACGGCATACCCCTTGGCAACCATGGATGGCTGCCTCTAAGCTGAGTTTTTATTTTGAGCTARTAAATCCTAAGGCTTAAACATAACTCCATGCTTATTAGGCATCCACGTTATCACCATTACTTTGGAAGTCTACATGGGGATCAGAAACCCAACCAGGAGACTTTCTCATTCCATGCTTGTTCCYATTTTAGTTTCCATCTATCTTGAGATTACAATAGTACAGTTGCACAGAATACTTCTCCTGGTAGTTGGGGAACCCATACCCAGCATTTCGCTGCTCCTGGGAGTTTGTAAGCTGGTACGAAACACTCTTTTTGTTGGGAGCTTGGGAGCTTTTAGGGACCTTTTTGGGAACTTTCTTTGGCCACTACCTTTTTTGGGAAGCTTGTAGAAGTTCCCTGTTTGTTTAGGAGATTCCAGAAGCTCCTTGACAAACACGTAGCTTCTGCAAGGTCCTGGTCACATGGGGTCCAAAATCATAAGAAATGTGCCAGAAATCAATTGAATAATTGTTGTTTCTCATGCCAAGAAATCAATTGATTCTATCAATCATGCCATTTAAAATTTTTTCAAAGTTATATAAATGAAGAGGGCTCCTGCCTCTTAGCTCTTTAGATATGTTCACATTCAAAATATAAGCTGCCAGGGTACTTTAAGTGAATAAACATGGATCTTTCTACACTAATATTAAGATATTGAACAACTCTAATTCATGTCTCAAATGTTTATATCTAGCTTACATCATTCCTATTAATTGATATAATAATTTAGGATCATAAACAACATTAAACTTAAAATACCAAAGACTTTGAAAGTTTGATGTTAGTTGAATCTTGAAACAATCAAATTTATTCACATGAGAACTTAGAAGCAAGCAGTGGTTACCATCTAAAAAAAATGCAGAGGCGTCCAAATACTAACTACTCTTGGGAGCAATAACAAAGATGGAGTTGGAACACGGAATTACAAAAAGATTGAATCTTATGATTTATGAAATTATTGGTGCTTTGTACATCTATATATATGCAATTTGCATTTACAAACTCATACAACCATGGGATGAAGTTGTAGGTCAAATTACAAACATACCATGGCTCTAGAGTCATGCATAGTTAGTAAAGGGTCGACTTCAAGTCACACGAACCCAATTTATGTATAACATGGACCTAGGAATGTGAGCAAGTTTAAAGGGATTGAATTTCATGACACTAGGTTTAAGAGGCTAAAATAGTTTAAGTTCTGAAATTAATCAATTTTGTTATATTTCAATTTTTTAAAATTTTCTCAATTTTCTCAATTTTATTATATTATTTTGGTTTTAAATTTTTATATGATTTTTTTTAATATATTTTATTGACACTCCCAACCTGTCGTTTCCTGCAAATTTTGGTTAAGCTTCTAGCTGTACCGGACACTTGTACCCATGTATTCAACATACCTGCAAAATATTACATTAATAATAATTTTATATGCATAATGTACACTAGGATGGGAAGGGGGTGGGTTCATGTTTCTTATCCCCTGAAACCCTCTAGCTCTGTTTCTCATTCCATTTCCTACTTCCCGTTCTTTCTGGTTTACCATTTGTAGGAACATTTCTCGTTTCTGGTAACATATGCCACTGGCCAAACAAAATCTGCCTCCATTAAACAGACTGCTATGAAATATGCCTCCATTATGCAAGTTTATTACAGTTCCTTTCCCCATGAAATATTGTTTTGGTTGCTCCCTGTCTCTGCTATTGAGAGTCTGGTCATAATAGTTACCCCAAGAAATTGTAAAGGGCTTTATTAAAAGATTTTAATTTGAGTTTTTCTATTGACAACCATCTGAAAACCCTCATTTAACCAGTCTGTAATGCTATGGTCCCATAGAAGGGGCTTGCATTTTTTTTAGCACTACCTGCTGTGACAAAAAGGAGAAGGTAACCCTCGGAAAATATGGCATTTCTTTTTCATAGGTAAGAAAATATTCTTGGGACTTGCAAGATTGAATGCATGGTTCACATCATGTTTTATCTTCATGAATGTATCCTAGGCTTTAGCAATTCGTTCTTTTTATCATACATCTCTTTGATGTATCTTTGGCTGAAGCAAATTTCTTCTGAGTATATCAGCTTCAACCTTTGATGTTTTACATTGTTTTCCTTTTTGATCTCTGATCTGGTCAAAAACTATGCACTACGTTTTGCCCTTGTTGCCACTGCGCCACTTTGTTGCATATGGTTGTTCTTGAGGCATTTTTGAAGTTGTGATTTCTTTCCATCCTCGTGAAATCTGAGTTGAGCATGTTAGAATATTGAGGTATTTTAAGGCTTTACAGACTTTTTTAATAAAGTAACTTCGACGCAATTATATAGTTTGGAAGATATTCGGCATTTTATCCTATAGTTGCACCTAGCTTTATATCGAGAATTTAGGTAATCCAGGTGTGCACGCTCTTGAGGTGTTTGCATTTCTAATGCTCGAGTCACTTTCTTGAAAAAGTAAGCTATTTTGCCTATGGCTTGCCTTCCCTATATAGTATCTGTAGAAGTTTCGAATTGTCCAATTTTTGAATAAATCTGTATTCCAACTGTTGTTAATGAATTCCCGGAGTTTATGTCTGAATGAAACTCTATGTTTTGCTTTTAGACACTAGCACTGACCACTAGTTACCTGCTTAGGATTGTTCCATATTTCTGGACTTTGATCCAAAATCATTCACATCTCTAGTTCATATATTGTGTCAATATGTTCATTAGTCTCTACAGAGAGAAATGTTATTAAAATGATAGACTCTATCAACACATACAATCTTACACACTGAAACTTTTTTGTCATTTGAACTTTGAGTAGGGGCATTTTTTCATCCATTTGTAAACTAGTGCAAGAACTTTGACTATTTTTTAATGTTAAGTTTTGAATTTACTTCCTCTGCTCCAATATTTCCAATTCAAATATGACTTTATAGTTTCCATCTCATCGTGTTCATTTGATTTAAGAACATACTTTCTTGTAAATTGTTTCTCAAGAAGAATTACTAAGAAATACTTAACTTCATGCCTTATGTTATGTACTTATTAGAATATGCCATTGACTAGCTCGATGCATGTTTTGACAGTGGGCATACTATCATTGTTTACTTTTTAGTATGCTTCTTCCAATCTGCAACTAGAGGGTTTAATAACTTTAATTCTTTTCAAGAAGTCTCATTTGACTTCCTCTAATAAACCTGCAGTCATACTCTCACGTCCTTACCACATTCAACACTTCAGGAGAGATAGACTTTGGGCCTTCAACAAGCTTCTTTTATTTTGAATTTTTCTTTAATCTCTGCAACTATTCGGTGAATTTCTTCGAGTTGCTAAGGTTTCTTCTGAAATGCATTGGTTTTTTCACAAAACCTATTAACTTGCTTTGTTTGTAGCCAGTTTGAGTGTAAACTGCCTTAATTACATAACAGCCGTCTGAATGATCAAGATTTTCCATGTGTATGTAGCCTATCTGATTGTGAGCATCTGAAATTGTGTACCTTGAGAAGCTTCCATGTTGAACATATTGCATCACCTTGAACTTTAATGATTTTGAGATAAATTTAAATTGTGCATGGGGTTCCACCCTGTTATACTCTTAAGGTTAGCAAGTCCTATACTCTTAAGGTTAGCAAGTCCTCTTTAAGGTTATTAAGTCCTAAGATTCGTCATGAGTTCTTTCAAGAGTGTTTCCTTTTCAAAACAAATGTATCTAAATTTTCACGAGTTTTGATTTGAGAACCCCTCGGGCAAAGCTAGTTTCTCAAACTGATCATTTCCATGGCAATGCTCTGCAATATTGTTCTATTTGGTTAAATTTCAACTTTGGCACTTCAATGGTGTCCTAACATGCTTCATAAATTGTGTACATGATTGTGATGTTTCAATGATTATATATATCGTCACCTGTAGGAATGACCTTTTGGATTGGGATTTACAGGTAAGGGAGCTTGAGACCAATCCAGTTTTCAATTCAGGTCGTGGCTCAGCATTGTCTACAAAAGGCACAGTGGAAATGGAAGCAAGCATTATGGATGGTTTCAGAAATAAATGTGGAGCAGTTTCTGGCCTTTCTACTGTTAAAAATCCTATTTCCCTTGCTCGACTTGTCATGGAAAAGTCTCCACATGTCTACCTGGCTTTTAATGGGGCTGAAGAATTTGCAAGAGAACAGGTCCAAGCTTTTCTCAAGTTTACACTCTCAAATGGAATTTGTTTCCCTTAATTTACTTGCGACAATAACATGAACATGCAGTAGTATTAGGTTATTCATTGAATAAAATAGTAGATTAGTAGCATGGAGAACAGATAGTGTGTCCTTGTATTCCTTGTAATATTAATGGGATCATGCTAATCGTGAACGGTAAGATCACGATTTAGATATTATTTGCATCTTTTAGCACTAACCTTCAACTTGTATTTCCTTCATGTGACAACCACAGGGAGTTGAGATTGTGGACACAAACTATTTCATTACTGCAGAAAATAAAGAGCGATTGGAGCAAGCAAAGAGTGCAAACAGCATACAGGTCTCTCTCTCTTTCTCTCTCTCGTGTACTATATGTTCATATAGCTCTTAGACGTTCACACCAGACTACTCTTCAAAATCAAATTTCTACAAGTAGATAAAGTCATTTAGCATGTTTCCATACCCGATAATGCCATGGGCATTGAGGCATTCTTTTGGCATCACAGTTATCCAATGGCATTTACTAAATGGTGCTTTTTCTTTCAGATCCTATGAACTGATTATTTTTTGCAACTACACGTTAGAGTCTAGACTCTAGACATACATATGAATTTCAAATAACAAACGTAAGGATCAATGAACTGTGCTTTAATTGATATTGAAAGTCTATGTATCTTTAGTCTATTCAAGATACCATTTTGAAGGCAACCTGGGTGGACATCTAGTCACAATTTTGAAATGGCATGCCCTTAGTGGATATTCTTTCTCAAAAGGAAAATAGATTGCTTCTGAGAAGAATAAGTCTTCCATTAAAATGAAGAAAACTTCAGTATAACCCTATTTAATCAAATAAATGTATAGAGTATTTCTAGGTTTGGAGTTCTGGTGTTTGTTTCAGGAATTTGGGAAACATGCATTGTTAAGCATGTTTCTGGTTTTATGTATTTGGTTACTAGACACGGTCAAGGTGTTAAAGTGCAATACATTAACTAGTCAATATCTTCAGTCTATTCATAGAAATGCCATTTTGAAGGAAATCTGGATGGGCATCTAGTCACACTTCGAATGTCTTTTCCTCAGTGGATGTACTTTGTCAAAGGGAAACAAGACCAGTTCTTAGAGGAACAGGTCTTTCATTAAAATGAAGAAAATTTCAGTATAACCCTATTCAATCAATGAAATGTGTTGAGTATTTCTAGGTTTGGAATTCTGTTGTTTGTTTCATGAATTTGGGAAACATGCATTGCTAAGCATATGCCTGATTATATATTATATGTTATTTGGTCACTAGGACATAAACAAGGTATTAAAGTGCAATACGGTAACTAATCAGTTTTGATCTAAAAGTCTGCCGTGTGACACATTGCTTGATCACATTTGACTACTGAGATACAACACCATAGATTTTCCATCCGTCGAGCATGCCTTTGCAAGTGGTCATCATATTATTTGTTCCGTGGTACCTTGATGAAGTCAATGTTAGGCATGATATTTATATAGCCATTGCAACTTTGCAGATGATAAACTACAGATTTTAATAGCTAATGTGAGTAACATTGAATAACCTACAGTATTTGATCTTAGTTTTGTTCTTATCTTCATCCTAGTATGAGTTTGGTGCTGACATATTTGACAAATACAAAAGAGTAGGTAATTACTAGAAAACACCAAGTTTCTTAAATTGAAAAAGGGAATATTTTGAGTAATTTCGAAAAACAAATGTTTGTAATAGCGTCCATACATTATAGATTTTTCTTAGATTGTTGCAAAATGCTTTCAATCCTTGTCTGGTACTTGCTTAAATTATACATACTTTCTTGTGACACATATATCCTCTACAGTATCCTACTTAGGCTTTCTAGTAAATTGCACTCACTACTGATTAACGTATATCAGAGAATGAATCAAGGATGACTACGCTAAGAGCATGGAACATGAATGTTTCTGTGGAAACATCAATTCACATTAAAGGAAATTATTGTCAGGTTGACCGTTGAAAAGTGATATATCGCTGATTCTCATTGTTGGGCCCATACACCTTGTCATTATATCCTATGTTCCATGTACAAACTTCAAGTTGAAGGGTTCAATGAAAGCTGGAATCATGATAATGGTTGGCTGTTGCAATTGACTAGATGCTAAATCTGTGGTTGGATGTAGCTATCTTGACTAGATAGGTAAATCCAAGACACTTTGCCATCGGATATAATCGTATTTCGTACGTTTTGAAATGTCTAAATTGTATTGGCTATGGAATTGCATTACTTCGTCATCTTTTTGTTTTGTTTTGTTGATATTTCAAGTTTTCGCTGAAAGCATGCATGATTATAGAAATAAGAAAGTGTACCATCCCTAATTGTAACTTATTATGAATGATAGCATTCTGTACTCACGTTTGAAGTCTTCTGTCACAGTTTGACTACCGTCTCCCAGAGTCTGAGAATGCAGTTGGAAAACCAAATGAAAATGGTTTATTGCCTACAATAAAAATTCATGCAAACGGAATAGTAGCAGCTGATAAGGCCCTTCAGAATGGATTACTTTCTGAAAAAGAAAGTTGTATAGAAAATGGAGAGAAAATGCCTTGCAGAAAAGGAATGTTAGCCGAGTTTCAAATGAATGGAGTACCTATCAGTATATACGAGCCAGAAACTGTGGGTTGTGTTGTTGTTGACAGTGAGGGACATTGTGCATCAGCAACTTCTACAGGGGGTTTGATAAACAAAATGTCAGGTAGAATTGGCGACTCTCCAATAATAGGGGCAGGCACTTATGCCAATGGGGTGTGTGCTGTTTCAGCTACAGGTGAAGGTGAAGCCATAATCCGAGCCACTGTCGCTAGAGATGTAGCTGCTCTTATGGAATACAAAGGGTTATCTCTTCAGGAATCTGTTGATTTTGTTATTAATAAGAGGTTGGAAGATGGTAAGGGTGGCCTTATAGCTGTATCCAGTAATGGAGAGGTTGCTGCAGGATTCAACACTCTGGGAATGTTCAGAGCCTGTGCTACAGAGGAAGGCTATTTTGAAGTAGGCATTTGGCAGTAAGATGCACCCCTCTGCTTCTTTGATCTTCATTCACATGTGCGAAAGTATACTTGATGTTCAGAACCCAGATTATCTAGTACTTGTGATGTTTGTATTCTCACCCAGTCAATAATAAAAATACAAACAAGGGTTTGTCCTTGGTCTTTACATGGGCGCAAGCAGGCACAGCTTCCATTCTATTTTATTTTATTTTTTGTTTTAAACAGAGGGCAATTGACAACTGCAAGTCACGGTATCTGCCCGTTATGGGTTCAATTCCTGTTGCTACCACTATAACCCTCCCCAGGCTCACTTAATGTTGGCACCAGGAGGTGGAATAATGCAACCTCATGGGAGTGGAACCGGGGTCTCTAACTGATAACACTCAACTGAGACCGTCTAATTTTATATTAGCTTGTTAGTACCAATGTGTTTAATTTCCAACTTCGTCTTTCAGTGCACTCCATGCCAATCTTGCTTGTGTGACGGGGCAAATCCTTTTATGATCATTTCTCGCAAACTGTAAAAGTAAATTACGAATGTATAAATTTCAAATTGTGAAGAGTGGTTAACTGCTCATGAATACCAGCTTTCTTTTCCACAAGGAGTTACATACAGTTATCAATGCTAAAAACATTAACCTAAGGCACAGAATGAATATAAAATCAATCGTCAGTTTTTCGAGTTCTAAATGGCCAATAATGGCTCCAATCTAATATACCATTAGTCCAGTCCATAAAATGACTTTCTTGGGACATGGTGGATTTGTCTAAAATTGGTGCTTTTGAAGATAACAACGAGATGAGGGATATGACAAAAGCCAAATTACTCTAAACTTTAAACAATAGACTTAGACACTGGGATAAGTGTTGTTGATGATTTCTACATGAGAAAGAAAGGACAATGAGTACCCCATAGCTTGTTGGATGGTTGATGTAAGGCCCTCGCCTAGAGTGGTGTTGCACACCGATGATGATAGACATGTTGGACAAATGATTCAATTGAGATGCCTTAACCTGTTGGCAAGGCGCATGTTGCGCAGATGCCTTGGCCCATTGGCAAGGTATACTTTGGACGGATGGATGCTTTGGCCCGTTGGCAAAGTCGAATTGTACACTGAGATGACTGCATGTTAAGACCTAGACAAAGCCCCATGTTAAGTAAAAAACCCCTTATTAAGCCGTTGATATTGAATTATTACATTTTTAATATTATATTTGTATGTAGGCTAGAACTCTTCATTGCACCCCTTCATTATAATTGTACCCTTTGTCTCTTCTATATACCAAGGAGACCTAGTCTTAGGGAATCTCATCTCATCTTGTACATTGAATATATTGTAAATGGAGGTTTCCCCCTCAAAGTGAATTGTAATTCAATGACTTTCTATCATTTTCAAGGCATTGGTTCATAACATTTAGTACTAGAGCACCGATCCTGACATTTTTTCTATAACTCTTTTTTCTGGGATGTTTTAGAAAACAAAATTTGGAGGTTACTTAGAGGACATATCCAAGTACTTCTAGTAAAAATTTTGGGTTTAGGCTCGTTATACTTTCGGAGATGTAGCCTATGGAAGATAAGGTTTTTGACTCATCCTTAAATCAATGTTAAATGAGTCATCTTGATATTTTTGCTATAACTTTTTTTATGGGTAGTTATGTTACGAGGAAAGGCTTGGGGTAAACCACAACAGACGGAACGACACCTAGAAATCAACTCTAATTTCAAGTATGCTAGACAAATGGAAATGCTAACAAAAGGAAGGCTAGAAGCCTAGCTCTTCCAGATGTCCAAAGAACACCACGGTTGAGCTCACGATTCAACGTTTGATATCTACAACTTGTTCTCAACATCCAAGATACACAAGCATATGACAATTATATGAAACAATAGCATATAAACTAGCATAATCCATTAACATGTATAACAAATATGCCCATGAAAAATAATACAAATATTTGTAACATATAATTGGACGAGAAAATAGTATTTCTATTAATGTAATCAACACAAGTACATAGGCGACAAATTTATGTATCGACACATATCGAAACAGAGAAACTAAGCCCCTCCACTTGGGCCTTCACCACTTCAATCCTTCCACAAAGGCAAGCTCACAAGTAGTAGGAGTAATTGAGTTTCTCCTTCTCAAGATAGGAAGAGCTTGGGAGTTGTGCACAAAAGAAGTTCAGACTTTCAAGGACAAAGGGATGCAGACTCAATATGAGGTGAAATTTCTCCAGAGTGTCTTTGTTCTCAACCATGAATCTCCTCAAGCCTTGTATATGGCTCAATTTATAGCCTTCAAATGGACTTGAAGGGTTGAGTCAGAGCGTTTCCAGTATATGGAAGGTCAAGGATCATGAATTTCGTGACTTGGCATGGAAACCCGACATTTTTTTAAATTTTTGAGCACAAAAACCAATGTACGCGCCCTGTAATGGAGCAACCTGCATATACACGAGTTGTCTAACTGTAGTTTGCGTATATGTACAAAATTTTGAATTTTTGACTCTGGATGAGCCACAATAGGGAAATTGAGTCTGTTGAGGGAAAGAGAAGGCCATCAAAGCATAATGCATGGAGTGTGGAAAAAATTGCTATAACAGATGCCCCCTAATGTGTGAGGTCAGAGGAGCAATCAAGATGGCCGAAATACATTATAATTCCCAGAAGTGGAGTAGTGAAGACCCAACTGGAAGAACTAGTCACCCGTGAGAATATTACAATTCATATTGGCTCTGTACACATGGCTGCCAATTGGAGTACACGACAGATCCATGTGGACATATAACAAATAATTGTTCATGACCATGAATAGGCAATACAAAGTAGGTATATTCCATAGGTGGGCATAGTCACGAACAAAACACAGTGGAGTCTAGTCTCAAAATCAGCTGGAGATATCTGTATACAATACAATACAATCCGATCTTCCATGATCACCGAAGTCATATAGGTACTGGTTTGATGAAAGACAACAATAGATATAGGATGGTGCTACTGTGAATTGGAGGTCTTCTACACTATCCCAAATGTGTAAGTCTTCATTGTGTGAATAAATGAGTTGAAGTCAAACATAATGAGGCTTCATTTGATTACCGGTCATTGAGGTATACCGTTAACAAACACGAGACAACCCATCGATAATGAAAGTAGGTGTCAAGGCATTGAGTACATTCAACAAGTGTGAATAAAGGTGTTGAGGTCGAACACTTGAAGAATCCATCGATCAGGGGGCATTGATGTATTCCCAACTGTCGATCGCGAGAGAACATGCCACTGATCACTGCAAGCCTCTAGGTACTCTTACGAGTCTAGATCTCGATTCCAGAATAGATGAACTGAAGTTGATGGAATGAGACCTGTTGAAAGGAGAGCATTAAGGCATCTCTCATCATCTAGGGTGAGGTACAAAGCAATAGCTTGATGATTATGAAGAACTCAGACGAATAGGGTGTGCACGAACCAGCGACCATGTGCATCTCTCACGTGCACTAGATGCAAGTAGTACACGAAAGAGACCACTCTGAATAACAACCAATAATGAAAATTGCCGACAAAGGCGAGGAAACCACCAATAGGGTCTAATGGAATCCAAGACACTGTACGAATCCCAATGTATGAATAGATTTCTTGCCATCGAACACAAGGGAAACCCCCCAGTCAACGACTAATGTGGAGATGTCATCTGTTGGGTTCAAGGTCACCTACCAATGATAAGTAGGCCCAAAGGTGCAAGGTAGGACAACAACTTCATGTGATTTTGCGATTCACTTGTAAGGGGATGGCCGACATGCAAAGTTAAGAGTTTCGAGGAATGGTCGACTTCTTTTGAACAAGATCATGAGGATGGATGGATAACCCAAGCATCATAGACTTAACACAGATCATTGACAAAAGTTTGTGACACAGGAGGCATCAACAAACTCTCCATGGGGACTAGAAGAATATTCAGTAGGAGGAGTAAACTCTAAGTAATGAGCTCAGCTTTCTAAGGCCATGCTAAACACAAACCTTGGATGAATGAACTCAAGATTTTGTGCTATGTTCCAAGGAGACACGACTACTGCTGATAAGAGATAATATTTTTTTCCTACCCTTCTTTTTTTGTTTTTTCAGAGTAAAATAAATGCTATGATACAAGAAAGGAAACAAGTGTCACGAATAATCAAATTAGTTCCAAGCAGTGGAACATACCTATGCTCAATGCAAGGGAACGGATGTGGGACATGGACACTCGGGGGGATGTTTTCTTTTGGAGTATAGGGTGTCAAGATGCAAAGGATATATGAAAGACACTGCTTGGTGAATGCTGAGAATTGCTGGGGAAATAGGCTTATAACGAGAAAGCGAGAGCCGACATTAGACTCAACAATGCGCGCAAGGTGATAAAATAAAATTACAACCTGGCACTAGAAAAAACTTCCATTAATGTTCATTTTCATAGATTTAGTCTCTTGGGCCCGAAAAAACATAAAACAATACCAAGGAGCACTCTTCTAGCCAATGGTGACTAGAGTATTCCTTTTTCGTAATTAGTCTATTTGGTCCAGAAAATGGTTAAACTTATATCAAAATAGACGTCCTTTCAAAGCCATTTATCGAGTGTAAAAGATACAAGCTCACTCGACAATCTTTTCATTTTAAAGAGTCTGAAAAGAGCTTAACTAAGACTTTAACATGTTGTTATGATCAACACATAATGGAGGGAGTCCCATAGGTAGTGGTCAGAATGAGATCGGGTAAGAGTAATGAGGTTCCAACGCGAAGTCATATTAGGACTATAAGGGACTCCCGGACCTATGGAGTAACTTCTGCACATGCGCCAAATGGAAAAAGTGTTCTAACTAGGGTACCCATGTTTTGCAAGTCTCTACCACTTAATAATGACACGTCTAATGACAATGAGAAGGTTTTGTGTCACTAAAAAATGGGTTCGTACCTAGGGAATATGAATCGTGGTCATAGGATGATGCAAAAATGCAAAGCGGGGTAAGAACCTATCCTATATGCCTGTGATGGTATATACCTTCCAGAGGTACAAACTGGCTAAAGAATGTCGGAAATCCATTAAACCATGGACACACCGCTTCAAACAAGGTCTTACACTGCACAATTAGTCCATATGGTCTCAAAATTAAGAAAGATAGGATAAAAACTATATAAAGTGGGTAAAATTTTTGTCTCAAAAATAAGAAAGATAGGATAAAAACTATATAAAGCGGGTAAATTTTTTCTACAAATAGTAAAAATAAGAAGTTTTACCATGTCTTTTGAGTTTTTTACCCACATAGTGCTTTTGAGGCCATTTCACCCACGATCTTCCAATGGCGATTCCGAGAGCTACGGTCAATGAAATTGGAAACCGTCTGGACCAAGCAAGTGCTCATCCTGTACTCTTCCATTTCCATGGTTTAAGTTTTAGATTTAGTCTTCAATTTTTGAGTTTTGGAGGCCGTAAGGTTGGAACTAGGGTGTACGCGGGATATAGTTCATCGGGCTGCGTATACAACCCCATGTATGCAGGAAAAGCGAAGCCTACCCATGTATATCGATCCCTATACACAATTGTAATAATTGTAGCTTGCGTATAACTCTGTGAATAAGGTTTTTGATAAAATGTGACTCAAAATTTGATGTTTACTTTGCAGGATGGTGATTGAATGGAGAGAGAGGGAGCACGAGGAGATTGATACTGCAGTAGAAAGAGATATGAGGGCCCAACAAGCTTTACAAAGATGTGGGCTCTATAAGTTTTGGAGCATAAAAGGAATGAGGGCCCAAGTGAGGTTGCTCCAAACATTGATAAACTACTTGGATCCGGAGACTGAGGCCTTCAATCTCGATGGGCGACCATTGAAGATTGAGGTGGACGACATGTATTTTATCACAGGCTTGTCTTGCTAAGGAAAGATGGTAAATCTCAAGGCATGAGGGGCTGGAGGTGGGAGGTCTATGGAGGAGTACATTGCCACCTATTGTGTTGTAGACATAGAGAAAGTGGGGAGCCAAATCCCTATTAGGGCGATTGAGAACCCGAGTCTAAAGTGTTGGAGTTACTTCACACACACCTAGGATTTATTTTTCCTAAGGTTATTCCTTATTTATTAGTCATAATTAGTCATTATCCAGTCTCCTATATTTTAGGGGAGAATATTCCACTTAGAGACTATTCTCTTTCAGTTGACACTTCAGTTTGACTAGTTGAGTTGAGTTTAGTTGTTGCATTGGTTTTGTCACCATGCAACATTGGGATCATCACCAACTCACTACTCTTTGTTCAGTGAGTTAACTGAAGACTAGTTGACTAGTTAACTCAGCTAGGTGACAGTTCACTCCCGTAACTGCCTGAGAGACTAGACTAGGTGGCAGTTTACTCTTGTAACTGTTGGTGTGTGTCCAGATCAATCTAGACCACCACTATGGCTCATTAGTTACTCATTTATCCTATATATATTGTAAATTATTCAC
>ML784614.1:385877-403858 GCA_009831015.1 Picea engelmannii
CTATCTTGCTTCTTCTTTCTCAATTTCTCTCTGCAAATGTGTGTAGTATTTTCTAGCTAGATCTATTCTATGCAGGTTCAACACATTTACATAAAGATCATCGTCTTAGTACTCACATGGATATCATGATCGACCTCATTGCATCAAGTGTCGAGGCCACTTATGTTCTATGCTGTGGAGTGTTTGAGACCCACAATTTATCACTGGTGGACCTCATTACTGGCCAATATGAAGAGCCAACTTACTGATTGCAAACTCGGGAAGATAAGGAACTTCGAGCTTGCATCCATTTTATGTATTTTTTTCTTTGAGAGGGTTCCGACCCTTAGCCCCAGAGTAGAAGTCTCTCCACATGGTCTACGCGATCCAACGATGTCTCGGTGGACTGAGGTGATGAGGCGTTTGGGAGGTGGTAGGGTGCCAACCCCCTACAATGATGAGTTCTTTCACTGGTGGCGACGACAGAACATTGCCATCAATGCCTATTCCTATGAGGGGATCGAATACCGAGGGGATTGTGACATGCCATTACCACCTAGATCCGCCTTTGGAAAGATCAATGAGAATTTTGTTTTTTGTATATTTTGTTTTTGTTTTTTGTGTTTTTCGATTTGATAAATGAAAACAAAAATGCAAATGTTTTTGTATGGTATCATATATTAACATTTATTTCTTTTACACAGAGGTAGGTCCACGATGGTCAGACGAATACCCACGACATCGATGCAAGGGCCAAGGAGAGGAGATGGTTTACAGGTACGTAGAGAGAGTTCTTCAGAACGTGCATGGAAACCTATCGCGTCTGATGCACATGATTCCTATGGTCCATGTGGAGGATCTGCCAAAGGCTATGCAGAGGCAGGTTGTGGGTGTACATCGTGCGTGGGTGAGACTCTTTCGGTGTCTCGTGAACATTATAGTGTGCTATCATGACACGCATCTAGGACCTCAAGCTTAGATGCCATGGTTATATGATATAACAACTGTATATGTACTTTTGAGGGCTACAAGCCCAATTTTGTACTATAACACCATATTTTTTGGAATTAATGGATTAAATATATAAAAATATTTTGGTCTTCGACTTTGCTTGCATATCTTACAATGGATGAATGCATGAATGTATGTTTTCTTTATTTAGTTATGTGACAAATGCGAATCTAAAATGTAATTAGCATATGCATCAGATACTTGATTATGTTGAATTTTAATGATGAACTTATGCACATGTAGTTTATTTCATTTAGCATGTACTTGAACCATAAACAATGCAACAATACCATACACAAGTGCTGCAATAACCAAGATCACAAGAAGAATAACCATGCACAAGAACACAAGAAGTATCTTGGGAAAACCATTCTCAAACAAGGGAAAAACCCAACAATCCTTTGCTATATTCTCAAGAGAAGATCCCCCACACCATAGACCTTATCACACAAGAGGGTGATTACCAAAACCTAGAACCTAACACCCAAGAGAGGTGCGCACTTCAACCGTACATGCACTTGCTAAAATTCTGAGATGACAAGTGTGAGTGTGTAATCCTTAATGGTGATTCACCTTTATTTATACAAGAACTGACACAACAAAAGGTGTGTCTATTGGCACAATAGGGCTGACCTCATTAACTCAATAACATAATTAATCATTGCACAATATTAATTATCTTTCTCATGGTGGGGCCGAATTGTACCCTTTACATCACAAATTGTACCCAAATTGTACTCTTAGACAATATAGAAACGAGCTCACACATCCACTAGTGCTCAACCACCAGGGACACACCCACCTGTGCTCAGCCACAGGGATGTCACACTCAACATATTACTCAATTGAGTCCACAGGAGTACCATCTGGAGCACCATATCAAGCCGACTCAACTAAGTCCATAGGAGTACAAGGCAGGAGACCATCTCAAGCCGACTCAACTCAGTCCAGAGGAGTACAAGGAAAGATACCATCTCAAGTCATCTCAACTCAATCCAGAGGAGTAGACAAGAGACCACACGTCATAACAACTCAGTCTAGAGTCTGAAACACATCCATCGCATGAGCACACCCAACACTTGGGCTCCCTCACACATATGTCTCAACTCAGTCTAGAGGAGAACGATCTAGAAGATGTCTCATGAAGCTACAATCAACAACATTCCCTCTCAGCTAGGGAGGCATTGTCCACCAGGCTAAGTCTCTCACGAAAGTACTCGAACTTCGTCCTAGCAAGTGGTTTGGTGAAGACATTTGCAACCTGCTCATGTGTAGAAAGGTACTGCATGTGTACTACTTTCCTATGCACCATATCTCTGATATAATGGTATTTGATCTCAATGTGTTTCGATTTATTGTGAGACACAAGATTTTATGAGAGCTTCAAAAAACTCTAGTTATCGCAATGGATAACAGTGGAATCCATCTCATGACCAAATAAATCTGCAAGGAGCTTGCAAAGCCACACTGCTTCGCATACTGCCACACATAACACTATGTACTCTGCTTCTGCGGTACTCAAGCCATAGAGCTATGTTTCCTACTGCACCAAGAAACCATGGCAGATCCCAAAGTAAAACAACAACCGGATGTGCTCTTCTAGTCCACTGCGCTCCCTACCCAATCTGCATCAACATATCCCTGCAATCTCATGTCTACACTGGAGGCATATCTCAGGCCATAACCAACTGTGCCTCATAGATATCTCAACACATGCTTCTTTGCTATCCAGTGTGTCTGTCTCGGCTTACTCATGAATTGGCTGAGTACATTCACTGCATCACATATATCGGGTCTGGTGTTAACCAGATACATCAATGATCCAATCAACTGCCAGTAAAGATGTGGATCAATCTCGCCTGAATCAGTAGAATCCTCGTTCATTTTCTCTAAATCCATCACCATCGGTGTAGGCATGGATTTGCACTTTGTCATACCAAATTTATTCAACATCTCCACTGTATATTTTCCTTGAATCAGGAAAATATCATCATTCCTCTACCATACTTCTAGTCCCAAGAAATAGTGCATCATACCCATATCCTTCATCTCGAATTCAAAAGTCAATGCACGCTTGCATTCAACAATAAGACTTTATGAATCGGTGAGGAATAAATCATCAACATACAGGACCAAAATCAGGAACTCGTCACCAACAATATGATAATATAGGTTTGGATCAACAACACTCTTGATGAAGCCCAAAATCATCAGGAATCCATCCATCTTCTCGTACCAAGCACGAGGTGCCTGCTTTAGTCCATACAAGGCTTTCTTCAACCTGCACACATGAGATTTCTGCTCATGTATCACGAATCCATCTAGCTGCTCGATGTAAAATTCTTCCTCAATCTCACCATTGAGAAACGCTGTCTTTACATCCATCTGATGCAGTCTCCAACCCATGGATGCAACTAGGGCTATGATCATATGGATGGAAGTGTATTGGGATACTGGAGAAAACATCTCCTCATAATCAATTCCCTCCACTTGAGAGAATCCTCTAGCTATAAATCTCGCTTTGTACTTCTCAACACTTCCACCAATTGCATGCTTGATCTTATAGATCCACTTGAAAGTCACCACAGACTTCCCTTTCGATCTCAGAACAATATACCACACATCATTCTTCATGATGGTCTGATACTCTTCTATCATGGCATCTTTCCATACCTATTGACCTGTTGCTTCTCCATGACAAGAAGGTTCAGTATCAATGATGTGGCTCATGGATGAAACATAACTCAAAAATATCTGTGGTCTCTTTCTCTCTCAGAATGTGCCTCGAGGAGATGCATGTCCCTATGCTTCCTGCAGAGTATGTCGAGCCCAGGCATGCCTTTTATGGCCTACTGCAATGTCTTTGGGAAAATCATCTGGAGCTATAGGATCAATTGGATCAATGACTGCCTCCCTATGAACTGCTGAAGGGGTAGAAGGTACTATCTCACTGTCAATCTCCATATGAGATTCTATGGATCTTTGAAAGGTTATCTCTTCCTCAAAGATGGCACCTTTGCTCACCTCAATTTGTCTCTGACCAGGGATGTAGATCCAGTATGCCTTTGAAGATTCACTATACCCCACAAATGTGCCCTTTCTTCTTGAAGGGTCTAGCTTGGTCCTCTTCTCCTTGGGTATATGCAAGTATATTGGACACCCAAATATCCTGAAGTGTCCAACCTTAGGCTTCACTCTGGTGAAAGCTTCTTTGGGAGTCATGTTCTTCAAACTCTGATGAGGACTCCTGTTCTGAACATACACAACTCTCATGGATGCTTCTTCCCACAAAATCATAGGTATATTTTGATCATGTATCATCGCTTTGGTTGCCTCAATAATGGTTATGTTCTTCCTCTCTGCAACCCCATTCCATTGAGGATTATAAGGAACACTGTACTCCCTCTTGATCCTTGCCTCAATACAAAAATCACTGAAATCCCTGGAGGTGTACTCTCTTCTATTATCTGATCTCAACACCTTAATCCTCCTCCCGGTTAGGTTCTCAACCTGAGATTTAAACTCTTGAAATCTCACAAGGACTCCATCCTTGGTCTTCAAGAAGTAAATCCATGTCTTGAGAGAGTGATCATCGATGAAGAGCACATAGTACAAATATTCGTTCAGGGAAGCAACAATCATGGGTCCACAAACATCTGAATGTATAAGTCCAAGATCCCCTTGGATCTGCTGTCATTGCTCAAGAAGGACCCCTTGACATTCTTTCCAAGAGCACAACCTTTGCAAACACCATCATGCTGAACATGTATCTCTGGAAGGCCTGTTACCATCTTCCCCAAAGCGGGAAGGGATCTATAATGTATATGAGAAAGTCTTCTATGCCATAACTCGCTCAAGCTGATAGTATCATGTAACAGGGCCTGGATTGGTTGTACAGTCAATCTGTACAAGTTGTTTTCTTGAACATGACTCACTCAAGCATAATTCATATGTGAGTTCTTGTGCCATGCAAGAACTTTTCCTTCAGAGAAGGAAACCTTGTAGCCTTTATCCTCTAAGGCAGAAACAAAGACAAGATTCCTTTTTATCCCAGGTACATACAATACCTCACTCAGCTGAAGTGGTATGTCAGAATCTAGTTGGAATGTAGAAGTTCCAACTCCTTTCACAATATATCTGACATTGTCTCCAAGTACAACATGTAGACTAGATTATTTTTCAACAAGGTATGTTAGATGATCTCTATATCCAGTCATGTGTCTGGAAGCACTACTGTTAGTTAATCAAATATCATTATCAGTAAGAACCATACCTGAGTGCTGATATGAAGAAGAAAACTTCATCTTTTATGTCTTCATCTCTCTGATGTGGCTCTGGATCAACATCAACAGTGGATGCAAGTTGTCTTCCTTTCTTCCTGGTAGGACAATTTCTCGCAATGTGTCCATACTTGTCACATATGAAACACTGAATCCTTGAATTTTCTTTTCTGTGTTCATGACCCGAAGCTGACGAAGTTTTCTTGTCTTTGAATGCTTTGTTGAAACTTCTTCTATTTCTTCTTCCTTTCTTTATATGAAAGGTAAGAGCATGATTTTCATCATGAGGGGAGTCTTGCACTCCTCTGGTAATAAGTCTGGTTTATTCCTGGGTGCATTCTGTCCATAGACGATCAAATCCAAGTAGATCTGCTCGACCATTGATACTTTGAAGAAATGGTTCCCAATGTCTTGGAAGAGCATTGAGAGTAGTCAAGACAAGTTCTCTATCTGATATGGTTTCTCCAATGGTACCTAGCTGATATATGATCTTTGAAATCTTCATGAAGAAGGTAGCAACAATGTCAACTTTCATCATCTTGATATGTTGAAGTTGATTCTTCAATGTAAGAGCTTTGAGGGTGTTTTTACTCTCAAACATATTCTTCAATGCATCATACATCTCATAAGTTATCTTTAGGGTAGCAATACGAGGTAGTAGATGATCTCTTACTGAATAGATGATTATCTTCCTTGCTTTGACATCATCTTCCTTCCAATCTTCCTTCTCTTCATCGATAACTGTTTTTGGTAGAGTCTTTTGTATCAAACTCAATAGGTCATCCTCTTCCAGGGTGATCTATAGTCTTGATTTCCAAGAACCGAGGTTGCTTGATCCATCAAGCCTATCTTCCACCAAAGTTCTGTTCCTCATGGTTTGCAGATTCTTCCACAAACCCTCATGGCTAGACTAGGAAACTAATGTCTAGGCTAGGCTAGCAACCTTATGTTTCGTTGGACTTATGAATGCCAACAATAAAACTTGAAGGTCATAAGAACACTGGTGAGCTGCAAAAATCCTTCAATGAGCTGCAAAAACCATAAAACCGAAATTCTATAGAAAATTGCAGAACCCTAGAAACCCTAGGGAAAAAAATAAAAAATTCTCAGAATTGCAATCTGAGAGTCTCTGGAGGTGTGCTGAAGGAGGTCGTACACTTCTATGCAAAAATTATCCCCAACGCTCAAGTACAAAGTGTTGAAATTAGTAAAAGAAGGGGAGCCGTTTTTGTAGTTGCAACAAAGGGAGACAGTTGGCTTCTTCAATGGCTTGTGCAATGGTCTCTTCAAGAACTCTGCTCTAATACCATGTTGAATTTTAATGATGAGCTCATGCACATGTAGTTTATTTCATTTAGCATGTACTTGAACCATAAACAATGCAACAATACCATACACAAGTGCTCCAATAACCAAGATCACAAGAAGAATAACCATGCACAAGAACACAAGAAGTATGTTGGGAAAACCCTTCTCAAACAAGGGAAAAACACAAAAATCCTTTGCTATATTCTCAAGAGAAGATCCCCCACACCATAGACCTTAGCACACAAGAGGGTGCTTACCAAAACCTAAAACCTAGCGCCCAAGAGAGGTGCACACTTAAACCGTACATGCACTTGCTGAAATTCCGAGATGACAAGTGAGAGTGTGTAATCCTCAACGAGGATTCACCTTTATTTATACACGAATTGACACAACAAAAGGTGTTTCTATTGGCACAATAGGGACAACCTCATTAACTCAATAACATAATTAATCATTACACAATATTAATTATCTTTCTCATGGTGGGGCCGACTTGTACCCTTTACATCACAAATTAGGGTTACAAGTAAATTTTACTCTTAGACAATATAGCAAGTATCTCACATGTCCACTATTTCTCAACTAGTAGGGACACACCGACCTGTGCTCAGCCATAGGGACATCACACTCAACAGATTACTCAATTGAGTCCACAACAGTACCATCTGGAGCACGATCTAAAGCCAACTCAACTAAGTCCATATGAGTACAAGGCAGGAGACAATCTCAAGCTGACTCAACTCAGTCCAGAGGAGTACAAGGCAAGAGACCATCTCAAGTCATCTCAACTCAGTCCAGAGGAGGAGACAAGAGACCAAATGTCATAAAAACTCAGTCCAGAGTTTGACGCACACCCATCACATGGGCACACCCAACACTTGGGATCCCTCACACAGATGTCTTAACTCAGTCTAGAGGAGAACGATCTGGAGGAGGTCTCATGAAGCTACAATAAACAACAGATTAGAACTTCTAGGGATATGATTATAAGTAATAAAGTCAAAGTATCATTCCAAAATTCATACCCGAAGGAAACATCATAGTAATGTAGGATCTCTTACCCAGTACCTGTCGTTCAATTGACATACAACTAACTGGGAATCCAGAGGAACTTCTTATGAAATGGCGTCGCGTAATAGATCTATAACGGTGCTATACTCAGCCACATTGTTCGTTGATGGTTTCAAACAAATGCCTCTTGAAGACACTAGTTGTTCTTCGGGGGAATAGATAACCCAAGCGATGGAAGCCACATTCTGAGTATGACCACTGACACCATCCGCGAATCCTAAGAACATCGAAGATCCCGTTGACATCTGCCAACCAAGGGAAAACTCAATAAGCAAGTCAACGACACAAAAGCATAAAGAGAAAAATATATACACTATCATATACTAATATACAAAGGTCACGTTCGAGCTTGAGAGATCAAGCATAATACCTTTTAAGGTAGAGCCCATTTATGGGCTTGTCTAGCACATTTCCTTCATAATATTCTAACTCATAGGTGTTGATGTTTTGGTAGCTGCGGGAGGAAATTTCCTTTACAAGGCCTTTCTTATATGAAGAGAAGATTTCAGAAGTCTAGGAAGACCATTAAACAACAAGAAGAATACCTAGAAGAGAAGTCGACCCACACAAAAAAGAATAAAGTAAAATAAAGATTCCCAGAGAAGAAGTCGGCCTAGGCAGTTGACTTGAAGACTATAAATAAAGAGGACGTCTATCTCATTTGGACACACTCACAACACACTCTCTCACTGAGGAAAAGGTGCGCAAGTCTGAAGAGCAAAAGGAGACGCAGAGCTGGGGTTTTGGTTATTCTTGGTGGCTACTTTATCTTGCGGTATCTCTCTAAGGGGGTGCACTCTTCTTGTATCGTGCTGCTGCTACAGCTGTGAGTAATAGAGGTGCACTAGCCTAGTGCTAGGGTTTATATATAGTCTGTGGCTCTTGAGAGCCGGTGAATGGTTGGACTTTGTGAACATAATTTGTCCAAGAAAGGTTGTTGGGTTTTTCCCCCATTTGGGGGTTTCCCAGAATAAATCTCGTGTTCTTTTTGCCTCTTGTTTATGCTGTTACTGCTCAGTACATGATATATATATATGTTAATGGTAACGAAGTAAAAGAACATAACTCTAATGCTCTGTAAATAAGGAAAATCTAACATGGTTTCAGAGCTGGTTACCTTCAGAATAGTTTGACCACTAGAAGGAAGATCGTTGCAACAACACCTTGCTGCTACAATACTTTGTAAAACTCATTGAGCACTATCCCAAAGTCATTGGGGATAATTATTTCACAGAGCAGTGTGCCCTACCCTAGTGCACCCCCCAAAACCTTCAATGTGCAATTAGGTGAAGTTTGAAAAATCGAGGTTTTTCAGTGCTAAGATTTCCTCTAGCGAAAAATGTCAATCAACATGAGAGTTGAAAATAGATTGAATGGAGAAGATAACTTCAGATCCTGGAAGCACAAATTTCTCGTAATTGTAGAAGAGAATGAGTTATTGGATCATATCAAGCATATGCTTCCAGAACCAAAAGAAGAAGATGCCAAAGCAAAGTTCGGGAAGAATGAGGTCAAGGCCAAGAGGATCTTGACAGACTCAATAAAAGATCATCTAATACCTAATGTATCACAACTGAAGACACTGAAGGAAATGTTTGATGTCCTAACCAAACTTTATAAAAGTAAGAATACCAATCAAAAGTTTACTCTAAGGCATCAACTCAGAAACGTGACAATGAACAAGTCAAAAAAAGTAGCCAACTATTTTATGAGGATCTCGCAGATCAAGGACCAGTTAGCAGACATTGGAGATCCAATAGAAGACGCTGAAATCGTGACTACTACAATCAATGGATTTCCCTCCTCTTGGGATCCATTTTTTCAAGGGATTTGCGCTAGAAGAAAATTTCCCAAGTTCAACAAGCTATGGGAAGACTACACCCAAGAGGAATCCAGGTTGATATCCAAATCACAAAATACTAATGATGATGAAAATCAAGCACTTGCCACCCAAGTGAAGAAGAGAAAGGAAAGGGAAGAAGACAACCCATAGAAGTCTAATAAACCATGCCACATGAAGGATGCGTCAAATATCATATGCTACACCTGCAAGAAGATGGGACATTATGCTTCACAATGCCCTCATAAACATGAAAAGGGAAAGAAGAAAAAACACCATACACATACAACAAAAGCTGAAGAGCATAATTAAAAGGATGAATATTTTGTATTTGTTTCAACACTCACAGGAACCATCACTCAAGGGAGTGACACTTGGCTCATAGATATTGGTGCTTCCAAGCACATCACCCGATCCATAAATTCTCTTTCAAATCTAACAGAAAATAACTCATCCCTTCAAGTGGAGCTTGGGGATGATTCCAAGCATGCAGTCAAAGGCATTGGAGAAGCCTCCCTACAAACTTGACCTAGGTCACCGTCTCTTAATTAAATATATTTTGTTTGTACAAAACTTAAAGAAGAAATTACTTTCCATCTCTACTTTAGAAGATAAAGGCTTTAGGGTAGCTTTTGTGGATGGCCAAATTCTTCTATGGCCCAAGAGTTCAAGCATTGATAAAGATACCATGATTGGTGTCTGAGAGGGAGAACTATATAAATTGAAGGGACACCAAGAACAAGCCCTTGTACACAACAATGTTAGCTCAAGTGAGCTATGGCACCAAATACTTTCCCACATAAACTATAGAGCACTACCGATATTGGGAAAAATGGTTATAGGTCTACCCGACATTTAGGTAGAACGTGATGGAGTGTGCAAAGGTTGCGCACTTGGTAAGAATGTCAAGGGAAGATTTACTAGTAGTGAAAACAGATCCAAGGGTATCTTGGACAACATACACTCTGATGTATGCAGACATATGACAATGCCATCCTTAGGAAACTTTGTATACTATGTCTTATTCATAGATGACTATTCTCAAAATACATGGATCTACTTCTTGAAAACAAATGATGACGTCTTCCACAAGTTTCAAGAATTCAAGGATTTAGTTGAAAATCTCTCCAAAAGGAAGATTAAAGTCTTGAGATTTGATAATGGGGGTGAGTACACTTCAAAGGAGTTTAAATACTTTTGCAGAGAAGCATAGATTAAGAGGGAGCTAACAACTCCCTACAACCCCCAAAAAAATGGGGTTGCAAAAAGAAAGAATAGATCCATTGTAGAAGAAATGAAAGCGATGATCCATGAGCAGGGCCTACGCATGCACTTATGGGAAAAAACTTCTAGTACATATGTGTATGTCTAGAATAGAAGTCCTCACAAAATATTGGGGAACAAGTCACCTGAAGAGGTGTTCAATGGAAAGAAACCATAAGTCAGTCACTTGAGGACTTTTGGTTGTCCAATATTTATACATGTTTCAAAAGAGAAGAGAACGAAGTTGTAATCTTTAGGAAAGTAGGGCACATTCATTGGATATAGTTAGACTTCGAAGGCTTACAAAATATACATTCCTGGGAAGAGATAGATTGGGATCAACTGTGATGTAACATTTGATGAAGATGAAGCCTTCAGAAGATCAAGGGAGTCTCACATGGATGAGGACCAAGAGGAGTAGGAGGCTCTAAGGGAAGCAACCATGGAAGACTCTACACCTGAGGAACCCATTCCAGAAGTTCAGAATGAGATGGTAGAGTCAGAGAGACCTGTAGATCCACCCAGAGAGGTTTCAATCAATAGAAAGAGATCAACTTGTCTCCGTAACACCTTGCAGGAAGATGAAGGACATGCACCTCCCAAAGTCTCTTTTAGAGAGAGCAAGAGACCACATAAGTTTTTCATCTATGTGGAACTGATGAACACCACCATTGACTCATAGCCTTCCACCTTTGAAGAAGCCGCTGTGAAGTAGGAATGGAAGGATGCCATGATGGAGGAGTATCAATCCATCATGAAGAATGATGTGTGAGAAGTGGTTCCGAGACCAGAAGGGAAGTTAATAGTGACTTCCAAATGGATCTACAAGATCAATCATGTTGCATACGACAACATAGAGAAGTGCAAGGAAATATTTGTGGCTAGAGGATTCTCCTAGAGAAAGGGAGAAGACTACGATGAGACATTTTCTCCTATAGGAAAGTACACTTCCATCATATCGATTATTGCGATTTCTTCCTCAATGGGATGAAAACTACACTAGATGGATGTCAAGACTGCTTTGTTGAATGGTGTAATAGAGGAAGAAGTGTACATAGATAAGCCACAAGGTTTTGTGATCCATGGGAAAGAGTCACATGTTTGCAGATTGAAGAAGGCCTTGTACATATTGAAGCAGGAACCCGAGGCATGGTATGCCAGGATAGATAGCTACCTGATGAACTTGAGATTTACCAAGAGTGATGTAGATCCCAACCTTTATTATAAGGTTGAGAATGGATGTTTGCTGATCTTGTTTCTATACGCGGATGACTTGTTTCTGACAGGAGATGAGAAGCTCATAGTTGGGTGCAAGAGGGAGCTTGCTTCAAAGTTCGAGATGAAGGATCTAGGTATGATGCATTACTTCTTGGGATTGGAGGTGTGGCAGAGATCAAATGATATTTTCCTTAACCAAGGAAGATATATTGTTGAGATCTTGCAGATATTTGGGATGATGGACTGCAAGTCCATGGCCACACCCATGACGATAAATGTGAAGCTACTGAGTGATTCATCTTCATATTTGGTGGATTCCACGATGTATAAACATCTGATTGGATCCTTTATGTACCTGGTTAACACCAGGCCAGACATACACTTTCTAGTGAATGCCTTGATTCAATACATGGTTGAACCTATACATGTACATTGGATGGAAAAAAAACATATGTTGATGTACCTACGTGGTATGATTGGATATGGATTGAGATATGTCTCGGGTGGAGATGTGAAGCTACAAGAATATACAGACTCTGACTGGGAAGAGAGTGCAGTGGATCAGAGGAGTACTTCCGGTTGCTGCTTCAGTTTGGGGTCAGGTATGATCTCATGGTTGAGCAACAAACAAAAATCAGTGGCACTCAATACAATAGAGGCAGAGTATATCGAAACTAGTGTGGAAAACCGTGAAATAGTGTGGCTTCAAAAGTTGCTTGCAAGGAAATTTGATCTATAACTAGAGACAACTTTTATACATTGTGACAATCAAAGTTGCGTAAGGCTTTCATAGAACCCTGTCTTTCATGACAAGTCAAAGCACATAGAGATCAAATATCATTACATCCGAGGCATGGTGCAGAGAGGAGCTATAGAGCTCCAATACATATCCACGAATGAGCAGCAACGAACATTCTCACCAAGCCTCTATCTAGAGTGAAGTATGAGTACTTCAGAAACAAGATTGGCATGATGCAAAATCTCCACCCTCATTGAGAGGGAGGTTTATTGTTTCTTAGCATGCTGGCTAATCCCTTTGGCCAAGGGTTTCCTAGGTCAGTCATGTGAGGTGACTGAGGGGGTAATGCATTGCCAAACCTGATGACCAGAGAAGAAACATCCCACGCATAGTAGTGAGGAATATGGGAGTAGCTTCATGCTACTAGATGAGACTATAAGTATGGCTGATGGCATTGTAGTAGCTGTGTGCTACTAGCTGATTGCTGCATAGTTATAGATACATCGACCATGACTATGGTTGATGGCATTGTAGTAGCTGTGTGCTACTAGCTGATTGATGCATAGTTATAGAGGCCATGACTATGGCCAATGGCATTGTAGTGGATGTGTGCCACTAGCTGATTGCTGCATAGTCATGGGGATTGAAAACTATGATTATGGCTGATGGCATGGTAGTAGCTGTGTGCTACTATTTGATTGTTGCATAATCATAGAGACTGTTGGACTGCATGGTGGTATCTTGTGTATCTACTAGTTGATTGCAGAATGGAGATATTGTGTCTCTGGACAATAGCTGTGTTACTTGGTGTAACACCCATGTTTCCTCCAGCTTGTAATTAATCATTAATTATGACCACCATGCTATGACATGGGAACAATGTAAATGTATTATTGTGTAGATTTCCAACGACTGACTGTGGGGGTGAAGCCTTGAAGTACTGACCATGATATCACTAGAGGAAAAAGAATGAGGAAGCTGTGGAGAGGGTTCATTACATCAAAATGACCCAAATTTCTCCTTGCTGAAATAATAAGCCTCATCTTGATTCCAAGGAGAAATAAATTAATAAGAAAAGGACTGGTGGTTGAACCATCAACCACCCCAATGAATGGAAGCTTGGAGGGTTTGGCTGGGGAGACATAAAACTATCATCCCAAAGTACCATAGAGGGAATTTTTTCCTGCAGGCCCAGACTAACTCGAGTTTCCTTTTGACAAAAGGAATGGGAAAAGTTTAGAACCTTCCTGAGGAGGAGAAAGGCATGAAATAATACACACGAATACAGACAAGAAGGAGACACACCAAGGGAAATTCATGACCCAAATATGCAGAAGGAAGGCACGTGAGAACATCTTGAGTAGAGAAGCGAAGCGTTGAAGGGTTGAGTGGTTTTGGTTATTAGAGAGAACAAAAAGAGAACCCCTCAGAGACGAGGTCTGCGAGTTTGACGCTGATGAGGAATCTGATAAACCTCACAGAGGCGATGATAGAGAAAGAGAATTTCTGGGAGATTTGTAGGAATTTCCCTAGTGATATCATGGCTTGGCACGTGGGTGGCCAGAGTGATAAGAATGAATGCCTCTGAGCCTATGGTTGGTTGGAGAGGTTAACACCCATAGTCAGTTGGTCGGATATCAATTGTAATAGATAAGTGTTTCGTTTACCCTGTGCACGTAGATTGAAATGCATGTTTTGAATATCTCAATTTTCTTATCTCTAAGTTAATTGGGTAATGTTATGTTATCTATTTTCGGATTTATATGCCTATGTGTGTGTATTTCATGGTCGAATGAATGAACCTTTGATGTTTTATAAGTTTCCATTGTTTCTCTTCTGTAATCCTGGTGCAAGGAATACACATATACCTGTCTGAGTATATGAGCTCGAAGGAGAGACCCGTGCACAGTGTGCAAGGACAACACTTAGTGAAGCATTGAAAGGTTCTCATGGTGAGCGAGTGCAAGGAATGTGCGGGAGACTTTCCTAAGTCTCAAGCTCAGGAAAGATAACGAGATTTAGGTCCCAAAAGGGAGGATTCCTGTGTTTGAAGGACGAGCGGATGAGATCCATTCAGGAGGAATCAATTTCTTTCACGACCATTGGATCTGGAGAAGAAGCACGACGGTTAAACCCTTGAGTCTTTTAGACTTTACAAGTTCGAAGAATTTTGTGTGTTCATCATAAAAGAGGTGAATTCTCTGAAGTTTCGGAAGCCTGGTTCTCCGGGGAAATCAAAATACAATCACCAGAGCATGCAAGTTTCGTGAAGCTCCGAAGGCTGGAGTAAATCCCGACCGTTGGTGTCAGGGGAACGTGGCGACATATCGAGTGTGGTTCGAAGTTCGACACTTCGGAATATCTAAGGTATGTTGCATCTTGGGTCGAGAGCTCCTGAAGGCCCGAAGGTTGGAGTAGAATTCGACCACCCATTAAAAGGTGCACGTGGACCGTTGATCAAATCTCTTCGTGTGTTCGGAGTTTGGAACTCTGGAAGGAAGTGTGGTTCAAGGCGAGGAAACCTTATAATGTCAAAGTTATGAAGTGACGTGAACCATTGATATGAGAATGCATCAAGATCCCTGCTGTTCGTTGGATCCAGAATGTAGTGAGCACTTCGACGAAGTCTTACTTTGAGAGGATGATGATGTCATGACATTAAACTCCCCGAATGTCGGAGCTGTAAATAAACGTGAACCGTAGATATAGAGATCCTTCAGGATCTCCCCTGACCATTAGATCTAGACCATGGTCAACCCAACGTTGACCACTTCGAGAGCAAGGAGGAAGTCACACCAGGAACTCCCCAAACGCCGAAGTTACGAAGTAACGAAGGCCGTAGATCCAGGGATTATGTGGACACACCTTGACTGTGAGATCGAAAGGCTTGGAAGGTCATCATTATGGGATGCCGTGGAAAGTTGACGTCACCCAGGGTGACATGGACCCACGAACGACGTGCCATGTGTCACTTGGATTCGTACATTTTGTAGACCCTATATGTCCATTAAAATGTGACACGTGTCACCCATTGAAGTGGCCACGTGTCATCTCTGCCTCACCGCATGTCAACTTCCTAGCATGCATTCGTTTTGCTTACTGGTGGGTGGAGTACTCGGGACCCACCTGTCCTTACCCCTGCATTTAATACATCACCTCGAACAAGGGTGAACCCTTCGAGAGTCCGAGAGTTCGGTGATCTGGGGTGAAGTATCATAGATAACCCAGAACATCCGAAGGCTGGAGCCATGTGGTGAGATTTCGGGCTCCTTCGGGAGTTCGGGAATTCGAGACTCCGGAGGATAGATGTGTAGAAAGGAGAAGAGATGTTCAAACCCGAAGCACCAAATGTTGAACTTCCCTCTAACTCATGTGTTAAATGAAGACCGTGTCCCGCCATTGGATTGAATGGTGGGAGAAATTCCCAGTGAATGTAGGAAATCGGGGACGGTACGAATGAGGTGGAGCCACGTGGCCCGTGTCTGATAAATGCCCGAAGAACTTCGGGAGGCTATAAATTGCAACCCAGATCTCAGATTTGAGCCTGGTAGTAGTCATTAGAATGCTACGGATGAGTAGAAGAGGATGCATACCTCAAATAGAGGAATACGAGATGTTTAAGGAAAGAAAACTTTAGATGCCCCATTCCTTAAAAAGGTACTTAAGGGGTTGGGTGTGACAAATTTGTATCAGAGCATGGCAACAACACTTGGCCTGCTTGGGCTCACGAAAGAATCAAGTAATTTTCTCTCTTAGAAAACTTTAAGGGAGAGGGCATACTACCCTACCCTATCTGGCAGAGCATGATTCAGACACAGGCCTGGATGGGCTAGAGAACAATCATGAGACTAATTTACCAAGGATAAAATGATCCTGCTAAGAGTAACATTGTCGTAGGAAAATTATCTGCATAAGTTCATTGAGGAGAGGGATGTAGATTAAAATTCAGTTGGGATTTTATTCAACAAGATTAAATCATGCTACTCTGTAGCAGAGGAATCCTATCATTTCTTTTGGGAAATGATATCTAGTCCTACAGGAGTGAGATTATGCTGATGGGCACTAATAACAAGACTTGGATGTGAATGGACTGAAAGGATCCGTAGCAGTAATAATTACTTCTTTAATGACGGATTAAACCCTATATATGTGTATGATCCCTCACGATCATAGGATTTATGGAAGTGGTAATGTCAATTTACTTGACCTATAATGAATGAAAATTGTTGTTGGAATAACCCAGTAAGCCAGTAAAAAGGAACTCTATAGATTGAGAACAACCTTCATGAAGGTAGAAGTGAAGTGATAAGAACAAGTTCAAAAGATCATGGTTGTGCTAGGGGAGTGTGTATCCATATTAACTTAAGGATGTGTCTATGCAAGAGGAATGAGTGTGGTGACCATTATCTAAAAAGGGAGAGCATGTGAAACTCTCGGGTTTTGAAGGGAACTAATAAACAAATTTTTTTTCTGAGTACATGAATTGTTGGACAATGTTTTTCTAATCAAGATGATAAACAAAGCTATAGAAATATGGGGTGATTGAGTGAGAAATCACAACAACCTCCCTTGCTTGGTGGATAGGAAACTAATTTTCCAGAATTCCCGTGGGAGGAGGAGAGTGACCTCCGTCCATGGCTGTTGTTGAACAAAATAAAGAGTTCTAGGTGTAATGGTTAAGGCTGATCTACATTTGCAGCCTATCTTCTGTTTTAATGAGAGTAGACATAAACAACTAGAACCTCTACGAAAATTTAAAAAGGAAAGAGATGGACCCTTTTCCCAAGACTGATTATGATCTAAAGATACTCTGGAATTCTGTATTAAAATACTTAGTAAGTAACATACTTCGAAATTGTAAGGAAATAATCCAAATTTGATTAGACATTAAAATTTATTATAAATGAGGTAAAATGGTTAATTAAATGTTGATCCTGAATGTGGCAAAGGAAGTGTTGGGGCACTTCTAGATTCCCAATGGGTCAGATTGACATCCAGTGGTGGATGGTAGCCATATTGTTATAACCCTAAAATGCACCATACAGGTTTACCTGGCATCAGGCCAACTCATGCCTCTTCCTAGCCAAAGCCATGCTGAGTAACTCCTCAAAAAACCAATCAAAACAAGAAACCCGCGCCCTAACTTCTCACTGGGCGCGGGCATCCGCTTGCTGTCCTCTTACTGCACGCGGGTATCCGCGGGCTAGCCTAAAATAGCCCGCGAGTACCTAACAATGCAAAAAATCAGGGAAGTTTCCGCCGAGACTCGGGG
>ML784614.1:413884-426265 GCA_009831015.1 Picea engelmannii
TTTGCCTTAAGCTTCAGGAGAACTTCATGTTGCAGCAGTTGGAGGACAAAAGAAGAGGAAGAGCCCAGGATCAAGATCGAGGAACGGTGGCCAGTCTCAGAACTCATTGTAAGTGATTCATTTTGAGGCTAATGAAAAAGATGATTTTCCCGTCCCAAAATTCATAAATCTCGTCTATGCCATTTGATTTATGTTTTATTTCTAACCCTCTATTAGATCAGTAGCATGCATGTGTAGTCTTATCTTGATTGCAGGAAGCTTTGTAGAAGGGGCAGCAACAGCAAGGAAATAGAAGACTCAACGGAGGATCTACTTCAAGCATCGTTAAAAAGGTGAGTTGATTCTTCCATTGTTTGCTCGAAAAGGGGTTGAGATTTTGGGTAGAAGGTTAAAAGTTAAATCTTAAGGGTCATTTTCTGCGTATAAGTTTAGAGCCCTAGCTTATTAGTCCGTAGGGTAGAATACCCAACAACACATATAAATATGGTTTGCTATACTTAAATCATAGTGAGGGGAATCTAGAAAAATATTTCCTTGATCGAAAGGTCTGCTGATCAAGAACAGTTGGAAGCTAGATTGGTTGTTTTGTCACCTTGGGCATGGTTATAATTGCCCAGACTGTATTTATGATTTGGGAATTGTTTTTATGGAAGTTGAGGAAAGTGTGTTTTCTTGTTAGATGTTATCGTATATAAAGGGAAACATAGTTATGACTATGTCAAACTGCCAGGTGAATATCATGTGAATGCCTGCAAGTTTTCAACCAAGAGGGAAGCTCAATGTTGAGTATCTCTATGGAACTTGTCATGAGAATGGCAGTAAGATCCTTGGGAGAAGGATTTGGAAATTTGATATGTCCATGAAGGACATGGAAAGGGTGCAAGCAACGAGCTTGCATGATGAATGTTTAGCTATGTCTGTATATGCTTGAGTGCATGAATTTGATGCATTGTGAGGTTACTTGATATGAATACTGATATTAAGACCAAATAGATATGAATGAATGATATTAAATGTGCAAGTGATGCACATATATGATGAAAGAGTAAATGAGAAAGGATACTCTATTGTCATGATAAAAAGAAACATGATTATGCCTTTGAGGACCGCATGAGAACAATTGTGAGCAATCATGAGTTAAATGATTTTAATGAAAATTTGTATGTGAGATGCAAAATATACCTATGGTAGATACACATAGGATTATTATTATGCATGTGGTTAAGTGCATCATAGATGTAAGTTAACAAAACAAGGAATCTGTGTGGATAAATAATCCGGAGGCATAACAAAGATGCATGTTTATATTCCTTATGGAATATTTGGTAAACAACTAAATCTAACTCAAGGTTGAGGATATCACATATAGTGAAGGATATGCAATAAGGAAGTTGCATGCTGAAGGAGTTTCCTGTGGAGGAACTATGTGAAGAATCTGTCAAGAGAACAAAGTCACAACCTTAATGACTGCTGAGAATTGAGCAACAGACTACATGTATATATATATATATATATAATCCTGGATTACATTTTAAAACATCATGCATGAATGGAAGACTAACAAATGGATGTTGACCATTTTGATAACTAAATGGTAATGTGCATAATGCACAGGTTCATGATTCATTATGAACAATTTTTTTTCTATTAAAACATACTATGTATCCAAAAGGTTAGGGTGAAGCCCAACCAAGGCTGCTCAAGGAAAAGAGCAAGAAGAGCCCAACATGGAGTAAATTGCAAAAGCAAAGAAGGGAAAATGAGAAATACTTTTTTCACTTAAAAAAATCTGAATTGCTTACATAGTTGCAGGTCTTAAAAGAGCAGTCGTGGGAGAAAGTACAACTGGAAAAAGGGAGAATGAATAAATAAACATATTTAACTGAATGGGCTTGGTAAAACCATGATAAGTAAAGACAATGAGGCCTTGGAAAATAACTCAGTTGGACTGAAAGTCCAGGGCTTGGTAGAAGGAGTTGGACGAGGGAAGAGTTCCTTGGCCCTTCTTTGTTGGTTATTGTATTTCTCTGGTATGAAAGATTGATTTACTAATAAAACTAAATGTTTTGACATCATAGTGATGATGATTGTATGAATGTAGAAACAATTGAGAATTGTTTGTGTTTCACTCATGGAAACATTAAAGATAATGTGATGAAGTGCATAAAGATATGCTAGGACATATCTGAAAAATGTTTTATTGATTTAAAGGCTATGATACAAGCATTTTTATCTACATGATGACACAGGCACGCTCTTCAAGCACGTCCGCTCACAGGATCTTTCCTCCTTCCTCGGCCCAAAGAACTGAAAGGCTCTTCTATTTCCCTATCGGGAAATTCTCACCCACAAAAACTCTCTCACGGGATCTCCCTTTCTTCTATCGGGAAATCGGACTTCGCGATTTCGCGAGTCCCGTGGTCATGCATTTGTTTCTCGCGATTCTCCGAAATCCGATGTACGTCAATGCTGACCTTTTACTTTGCTATTGGGGTTCCTCCTATCGGGATTTCAGCACTTGTGATGTCCAAAACAACTCGCTTTGCTGACCCCCGATTCTCGATACACCGATATGCTCCCCTGCTGCCTTAGCCTTCTGGGCTAAGCCTTTAATCCACGTGACCTCTCCTTATATGACCACAGTCATATACCTTATCGTGATTTCGGGGTTTCTGATGTCGAGGTGTATGTGAGTCCTTGTTCCCCGGACCCCCGATTCCCGATGCGACGTCCCTGAAAGCCTTTCCGCCGTAAACAAAATCAACGACCATGATCTTTTATTAGGATCAACGGCTCCAGGTCTCCCTCGTGGTTTCACGACTTCTAATGCCGAAGTGATTTTCCTTCCATTTTCCCCGATCTCACGAATACCGATTCCCCGACAATTGACTTTTCCTTTCGGGGAATTTCCCGACGGCTTCGATCTCGCCCATGCGTCCCTTAGAGATGAACGACCCTGATATTCTCTCGGGCCTTTGCGAATTCAAATCCTTGATGCCTCGTTCTGATGAAATGACGTCAATTGGGTCCCACACGATGCTCTCCTCTTGTCGGAGAATCAGAATTCGCAATTTCGAGCTGTAAGAGTATCCTGTCCTCAGGACCTCCGATACGCCGAACTCCGACTTCATCAGATCTTCGACACACGTCCCAAATGATGGATGGTTCAGATCGAGCCTCAGACTTCGTCCAAACGCAAAGTCTAACCACTTCACTTGTATGAACCCCGATGACCAAATCCCCGACGTCTTCTCAGGGGTTTCCCTCTTCTCACGAAGGTTTAAACCCTATGCAACTCCTGCCAAATCGGATGATTGACGGGTAACTATGGGCTGATTTGACAGTCCACAATCCCTTGAGCTTAAACTCCTGACGTAACCGTATCCTCCTCGCTTTTCTGGCTGTTCCGACGGCTGGCGGGATTCCGCAAATCCTTTCCACGAGATCCTGACCGTCCGTTCTCTCCTCTTTGATGATTCCTACGGAGGACCAAGTGTTCCTCCTCAATAATTTGTCCTTCTACCCGCAAACTTGCGACGTCTGTTAAAACACTTCACGGCACAAACTCCCTGTGCGATCCTTCAATAGATTTGAAGGTTTTATCCCTCCTGAGATTTTCACAACTTCGAGCCTCAAAGAGGGTCTTCGCACACACTCCTTACATGACAGATTTTCAAACACTTTAAGTGCTTGAATTCCTTCGACCCTGTGCACACCTGCATCAACAATCCTTCAATGCTCCGCTTAGATTCACAACTGAGACTTTCCTTAGTCTGTGCACTCCTTGCACGACTCCTACAACCCAATTTCACTTCTGGTTGAATGAGAACAAGAGTTAAACTATCTGAGACTTCTGTCAACACACTCCTTGCAGATGACTTCAACTGCACTCCTTGCAGGATTCCTTGCTCAGATAGAGAAACAATTGAAACTCATTTCTCCTACTTCCTTTCTTAGATTTCAAACACTCAACAAGAAATCATTCATACATAGCATGTAAAACAAATGCATAATAGGAAGTAAATACTCATGAGCATAGCATTCAGCATACATACACAGAGAACAAATACAACACCATGGATTTGAATCAACCTCTTCTATTAATTCAAGCTCTGTACATGGGTGTTTTTCCACAGCTCTCTGCTTCTCTCTTATGCTCTTCTTGCTTCAATAATAATACAAATGCACAATGAGGGTGTCTATATCTCGTTTCCCTCTTGCGCTCTCGAACAGTCTAATCTAGAATTAAATTTCTATCTACCTGCATTAACTACTTTAATTGCCGTCTATCTACTAAGGACGAGAGTGTATGGCTCAAGGTCCCGATTACATTTACAAGTGCGCTTCATCTTAATGGATTCATTTAAGATGGCGCATCATATTCAAGGTGTTTTCAAAACTTGTGCTGGTGCTTGTCCAGCTGTTCTTCACTCCTGCGCTGGCTCGCTTGTTGTGAGAGATGCTCCTGCATCATACTCCCTCGCTTGAAAATTTTCATGGGCTCCTGTCCATGAGATCTTGCACGATATGTCCATGCTTCTGTATCTCTGCCTCAGTCTCTTAGCTGGCATCTTCAACTGGATGGTTCTTCCATTTGACCAGATACTCAAAGTATTCTTTCCGCCTGGTCTTCTTACCAATTCTTTTATCTAGTATGCGCTCTATCTGTGGCATCTCTGTAACTGGAATTTTCTTTGTCCACTGGATCACTGGATGCTCATTTTCTGCTTCTGCATCCTCAGGTTTATATGGGTATAAATCTGAGACATTGAATATCAGAGAGATTCAGATCCCATCGGGTAATTCAATCTTATAAGCATTCGTCCCCAGTTTCTTCAAGACCTTACATGGCCCGATTTTCTTCATTTTCAATTTATTGTATGTCCCCCTCGGGAACCTTTCCTTTCTCAAATGTGCCATAATTAAGTCACCAACCTCAAATTGAAGTTGTCTTCTATGCTGATTGGCTCTGCGTTTATATTCTTGGCTTGATTTCAGCAGTCGCTCCTTCACCTGGCTGTGAAGTTCTTTCATCGCCTCAGCGAATTCTTCTGCACTAACGCTCCCGGTCGCAGTCTGTTCTGAATCCCTCAATTTAGAATTTCCCCTCAGCTGCATGCCATAAACAATCTGAAATGGAATATACACAAACTCTGCCTGTGGTAATATATTGTCCCAACTACTGTGGTGCTCTGTCACCAAGCTTCTCAGCAAATCTCCCAGACTTCTGTTTACCACTTCTGTCTATCCATCCGTCTAAGGATGATAAGCCGAACTAAACAACAAGTTAGTTCCCAGCTTCTTCCATAAGGTTCTCCAGAAATGCCCTATGCACTTCGTATCTCTGTCTAAAACTATGCTCCTTGGTAAGTCGTGAAGTTGAATGACTTCTTTGAAAAACAGGTTTCCGATGTGAGTCGCATCACTGGTTTTCTGACATGGGATAAAGTGTGCCATCTTGGAAAATCTATCCACCACCAAAAAGATCGAATCGAATCCCCTTTGCGTCCTTGGAAACCCCAATATGAAATCCATGCTAATTTCATCCCACGACCTCTCTGGTATGGGAAATGGTTGATAGAAACCTGCATTCTACTTCCTTCCCTTCGAATGCTAGCAAATCCTGCATCTGTCCACAAATCTCTTGACCTCCGATCGCATCCCTGGCCAAAAGTATGATTTTCTCAACTTTGCAAATGTTTTTTCATGACCAAAGTGTCCGACCAATCCTCCGTTGTGTTTCTCCTTTAGCAGATTCTCCCTCATGGAACAATTTGGAATACACAGCTGATTGCCTTTAAACAAAAATCCTTCCTGGATCATGTATTTGGCCCACTGGCTTCTATCTCTGAGAACTGGATTCTCAGTTGCTTCATACGCTTCCTTGAAGTCTGGATCATCTACATACATGTCTCTGAGATCATCAAAACCTAATGTTTTGAATTTGAATTCCTGCAACAACAAACACTTCCTGCTCAAAGCATCAACAACTTTGTTAGCAGTACCAGAAATACGTTTAATCACAATTGTAAAATTCTGCATGTATTCAACCCACTTAACATGCCTCTGATTCAACTTCTCTTGTTGGGTCACAAACTGTAATGCATGGTTATCACTATACAAAACAAATTCCTTCGGAATCAAATAGTGCCTCCACTTTTTCAATGCCTGAATGATGGCATCAAATTCCTTATGCCATCATAAAATTCACTTTTGCTTCATTCAACGTCTCGCTGAAATATGAAATTGGCCTGTCATCTTGACTCAAGACCGCTCCTATCGCAAATCCTCTTGCATCGCATTTCACTTGAAATGTTTTTCAGAAATCCGGCAACACCAAAACAGGTTGTTCCGTGATCTTCCTCTTCAACAAATTGAAACTCTTTTCAGCCTCTTCTGTCCAGTGAAAATATTTATGTCTTTTATTCACTGTATCCATCATCGCTGCACTGATTCCACTGAAATTCCTAATGAAATTTCGGTAGAAACTAGCCAACTTGTGAAAACTTCTCACCTCAAAGATATTCTTCGGTGATGTCCAATTCTTTATTACCTCCACTTTATCTGGGTCCATCCTCAACTCATTCGTCGAAATAAAAAATCCCAAGTAAATGAGCTCTGTCTTCATGAATGAGGACTTCTTCATGTTTATCAACAGCTTCTCCTACTGCAATTTTTGCATCACTGTAGCCAACTGCTTCAGATGCTCCGCTGCTGTTTTACTGAAAACTAGTATGTCATCCAAATATAAAATGACAAATTTCCCGATGAACTCCTTCAGGACTTCGTTCATCAACCTCATGAAGGTACTTGGCACATTTGTTAAGAAAAATGACATAACAAGCCATTCATACAACCCTTCATTGGTTTTGAATGCTGTCTTCCACTTATCACCTTCTCTCATGTGAATTTGATGATAACCGCTTTTCAGATTGATCTTTCAAAAATACTTTGCTCCACTTAAGAAATCCATTAAATCATCCATCCTCGGCAATGGAAATCTGTACTTGATCGTTATCTTATTGATCGCCCTCGAGTCGGTACACATCCTCCAACCCCCGTCTTTCTTTGGACTGAGTACTGTTGGAACAACACACAGACTCAAGCTTTCCCTGACCAAACCTTTGTCCAACAACTCCTGGACTTGTCCTTTGACCTCTTCATTCTATTGCGGTGTCAATCTGTACGCGGATTTATTTGGTAAACTGGCTCCTGGTATGAGATCAATATGATGACTCACACTCCTGATTGGTGGCAACAAACGTGGTAATTCGTCCACTACAATGTCAACGAACTCTTCCAGCAGTTCCTGAACCTCCTCTGGTAAATCATCCACTCTTGTGCTAGTCAGAACAATCTTCGGTTTCTTGACCACAATGAACTGTGGATCCTCCTTCTTCTTAACCTCGGTAAGGAGTTCCTTCCCACTCATGAGAAGTACAACGTTACTTACTTCCGGTTTCACCTCCTTATCCTTGATTGGAAGCAACATGTGTGTCCTCCCATTATTTTCTAAGGTATATGTATTCATCCTCCCATCATGAATCACATTCCTATCATATTGCCACGGTCTACCCAACAATAGATGACAAACATCCATAGGAATAACATCACACAAGATTTTATCATTATATCCACCTATCTTGAATTCAACTAAGCACTGTTTGGTGACATTTAGCTGATGTCCTTTTTGTAGCCACGAAACTTTATATGGGCTTGGATGATCAGTTGTCTCCAGCTCCAGCTTCTCTACCATCTCGGCTGAAATGAGATTGTCCGTGCTACCGCTGTCCACAATGACCTTGCATGCCCAACCCTTGGTCTTGCAAGTTGTTCTGAAAAGTCTGGTCCTTTGGAATGAACTTTCCACTTTTTTCTCTGGTGTCAAAAGGACTTTTCGCATTACTAGCGATCTTCCGCCTTCAACGTCTTCTTCTTCAACACCTCTCCTATGTGCCTCAGGGATGTGAGTTTCTCCAGTTTCTTTCTTCTTCTCTGGACACTCGAATGACTTGTACCCATTTTTCCCACACGTGAAACACGTTATTACTCCACCTCTTCCTCTACCTCTAGTACGAGGAAAAATGTTGTTGTCAGTATAATCTCCTCTCTACTCATTATGCTATCCTATCTGTTCAGCATATCGTTGCCCTCGCTGTGAGGTTCCACCTCTCTCTGTCTGAGTCTGAGGTTTCTTCCAGTCATCCCTGGGCTTCTGGATTCTTTCCTGGGCAACTGATTTTCCTTTGGGCTGACTTCTGCCTCTGCCCCTTTGACTCTAATTTCGCCTCAGCTTCTCTTCAACTTTCAGAGCCATTTGATAAGAATATTCCACCGTTCGGATGGTCACCATATTCATTTCATCCTGAATCTCGTATCTCAGGCCATTCATATACCTGGCCACTTTTTCGTCATTGCTTTCGCGATGACCTGCCCTGATATTCAACCTATAAAATTCCTCAGTATATTCCTTTACTGTCATCAGCTTCTGCCTCAGGTTCTGCATCCTCCTGAATAGAGAAATTTGATAGTCCATGGGAATGAATTTTGCCTTCATCTTTGTAATCATCCTATCTCAGCTCTTAATTTTCTGCTTGCCTTGGCAACGCCTATCCGCTTGTAGTTCATCCCACCACAAGGCTGCATGTCCTTTTAATCTCGTGACGACATGCCTGACTTTCTTGTCCTCTTCGATATATTCATAGTCAAAGTAGGTGTCTAGAGCTCTAATCCAGTCTAGAAGCTCTTCTACATCCATATTTCCCTCATAAACTGGAATGTCCATCTTCTCCTTTGCACCCATTCTTGCAACAAATTTAAGTAAGCGCTCATTTGCTGCATATTTTTCTGTGACTTCTTCTCCATGTCCAGCATCATCTTCATTTTCGGACTCACTGATATCTCCTACATCAGCTGTGCGCCTTTGTCTTATCTCCATGTCCACAAGTCTGGCGCGTATGTTATGCATATCTCTTTCTATTTCTGGAATCTGCACCTGTCTACCTCTTCCTCTGGACATTTCCCTTTCCTCCTCTAGATCGAGTGATTGTCTATCTCTTCTCCTTGGCGGCATGGTGAATTTTCTTTTTCCCTGCTACAGAAAGCAAAGAAGCTTTTCGAAGCTCCGATACCACTTGACACAGGCGTGCTCTTCAAGCATGTCCGCTCACAGGATCTTTCCTCCTTCCTTGGCTCGAAGAACTGAAAGGCTCTTCTATTTCCCTATCGGGAAATTCTCACCCACAAAAACTCTCTCACGGGATCTCCCTTTCTTCTATTGGGAAATCAGACTTCACGTTTTCGCGAGTCCCGTGGTCACGCGTTTATTTCTCGCGATTCTCCGAAACTCGATGTACGTCAACGCTGACCTTTTACTTTGCTATCGGGGTTCCTCCTATCGGGATTTCAACACTTGCGATGTCCAAAGCAACTCGCTTTGCCGACCCCCGATCTCCGATACAACGATATGCTCCCCTGCTGCCTTAGCCTTCCAGGCTAAGCCTTTAATCTGCATGACCTCTCCTTATATGACCGCAGTCATATACCTTATCGAGATTTCGGGGTTTCTGATGTCAAGGTGTATGTGAGTCCTTGTTCCCCGGACCCCTGATTCCCGATGCGACGTCCCTAAAAGCCTTTCCGCCGTAAACAAAATCAACGACCGTGATCGTTTATTAGGATCAATGGCTCCAGGTCTCCCTCGGGGTTTCATGACTTCTAATGCCGAAGTGATTTTCCTTCCGTTTTCCCCGATCTCACAAATACCGATTCCCTGACAATTGACTTTTCCTTTCGGGGAATTTCCCGACGGCTTCGATCTCGCCCATGTGTCCCTTAGAGATGAACGACCTTGATATGCTCTCGGGCCTTTGCGACTTCAAATCCTTGATGCCTCGTTCTGACGAAATGACATCAATTGGGTCCCACACGACACTCTCCTCTTGTCGGAGAATCGAAATTCACGATTCCGAGCTGTAAGAGTATCCTGTCCTCAGGACCTCCGATACGCCGAACTCCGACTTTGTCAGATTTTCGACACACGTCCCAAATGATGGATGGTTCAAATCGAGCCTCAGACTTCGTCCAAACGCAAAGTCTAACCACTTCACTTATATGAACCCCGATGACCAAATCCCTGACGTCTTCTCAGGGGTTTCCCTCTGCTCACGAAGGTTTAAACCCTATGCAACTCCTGCCAAATCGGACGGTTGACGGGTAACTATGGGCTGATCTGACAGTGCACAATCCCTTGAGCTTAAACTCTGGACATAACCGTATCCTCCTCTCTTTTCTGGCTGTTCTGATGGCTGGCGGGATTCCGCAAATCCTTTCCACAAGATCCTGACCGTCCGTTCTCTCCTCTTTGATGATTCCTACAGAGGACCAAGTGTTCCTCCTCAATAATTTGTCCTTCTACCCGCAAACTTGCGACGCCTGTTAAAACACTTCACAGCACGAACTCCCTGTGCGATCCTTCAAAATATTTGAAGGTTTTATGCCTCCTGAGATTTTCACAACTTCGAGCCTCAAAGAGGGTCTTTGCACGCACTCCTTACACGACAGATTTTCAAACACTTTAAGTGCTTGAATTCCTTCGACCTTGTGCACACCTGCAACAACATTCCTTCAATGCTCCGCTCAGATTCACAACTGAGACTTTCCTTAGCCTACGCACTCCTTGCATGGCTCCTACAACCCAATTTCACTTCTGGTTGAACGAGAACAAGAGTTAAACTATCTGAGCCTTCTGTTAACGCACTCCTTGCGGACGACTTCAACTGCACTCCTTGCAGGAATCCTTGCTCAGATAGAGAAACAATTGAAACTCATTTCTCCTACTTCCTTTCTCAGTTTTCAAACACTCAATAAGAAATCATTCATACATAGCATGTAAAACAAATGCATAACAGGAAGTAAATACTCATGAGCATAACATTCAACATACATACACAGAGAACAAATACAACACCATGGATTTGAATAAACCTCTTCTATTAATTCAAGCTCTGTACATGGGTGTTTTTCCACAGCTCTCTGCTTCTCTCTTATGCTCTTCTTGCTTCAATAATAATACAAATTCACAATGAGGGTGTCTATATCCCGTTTCCCTCTTGCGCTCTCGAATAGTCTAATCTAGAATTAAATTTCTATCTACTTGCATTAACTACTTTAAATGCTGTCTATCTACTAAGGACGAGAGCGTATGGCTCAAGGTCTCGATTACCTTTACAAATGCGCTTCATCTTAATGGCTTCATTTAATATGGCACATCAATTTCAAGGTGTTTTCAAAACTTGTGCTGGTGCTTGTCCAACTGTTCTTCACTCCCGCGCTGGCTCGCTTTTCGTGAGAGATGCTCCTGCATCACATGACCACTAATATATTTGTGATGTATGTCATGTATAAGAAATGATTGGAGCTGTTGGGAAAGGGCAGTTGCCAATGGTAGATAACCTCTGATAAAGGATAAATGTAAGAAGGTTGTTGTTGGAAGTTTGTTGAAAGGAATTTGGGAACCCCATGGAGCACAACTGATGAGGTAAAAATCATAAAAAAGGGTGCTAGTAGCCAGAAAAGGTATAAAAATATTCATGCAAGTGTAGCATAAGGTATGGAGGGATTTGGTAAAAATCTCCTCTGAAGTATTTTAATTTCTTATTGATATGAGAATAATTTTGAGTGGCTATTGTATTCCATTGCTACCCAAGCATGGTAAGATTAAGGAAAGAAGAATCTGAATAATAGAGAGAGGGAGTCTATGCCAGTCCATGATGAGTTATAATCCTTGCAATAAAAACATAGTTACCAACTTAACGAGAACTCTACAAAGTTCTCGTTTTTTTGGAGGTCAAGTTTTTTACCCCGTTTTAAAAATGGTGCTACTGGTAGCACCCCCCTCCCCTTTTAGGTGGTTTTTTGATATTTTAAATTTTTTGATACATAAGGTTTCCACTTTTTTTTAAAATGATGTTTGTTTTTTAATTTATTTTCAAATTGTTCAATTTTTTTTTCTCAACTGTGTTTTTTCATTTCAGACTTTTCTATTTTTTTTTATCCAATGGTGTTTTTAATCATATTTCCATGCTCCATCCAATGTTAAAAATGTTGCATACCATTTTTTTTTTTAAATTAGGTTTTTTCTTACAATTATGTGTTCTTAATTAAGTTATGGTTCCATACTTTTTAAATATAATGGAAAATATCATTTTTAATACATGTTTTTACCTTTACTTCAATACATAGAAAATAATTATAGTTAAATAACACTATTTTTAAATATTTAGCAAAAAAAAATAATTTATTTTATTTTGGATCAATTTAAAACTAAAAAAAATAATAAAACAAAAATAATTGAAATTAAAAAAAAAAAAAAAAACATTT
>ML784614.1:442077-454337 GCA_009831015.1 Picea engelmannii
AAATGAAAATGTCTCCTTGGTATATATAGGAGACTAGGAGGTATAATTACAACTAATGGCCTAAAGTCGACATAAATAAAATAACATTACTAATATAATATGCCCCAATTAAGGGGTAATGAGCCAATATTAGGGCTTAACAGGCGCTATCCTCGAACCTCCGCGCGGGGGGAATTCGCCCCCCTGCACCCCCATCAAACCCCCCTGCGCACCCGACGCATACACTCAGACATTACTACTCGTGCAAAGAATATAACACATACCCAACATTCTCCCACTTGTTGTTTTCTTTGCATACATGGGGTTACAGGGTTACATAGTCAACAATCCAGGGCAACAATTTCCATGGATCCTCTACACGAAGAGAACTTCTCAGTGCTCACAGATTTTATTAATGAATCTGCAAAATTCTTCAAAGTGTCCACCTTCATCAACAATTCTTTATTTTCTTCAACCATGTCTCTCACAAAGTGATATTTAATATCAATATGCTTTGTCTTTGAATGATGAGCTGGGTTATTCACTAGAAAAATTGCACTCTGACTATCACAATCTATCCTTACAACTTGTTGTATCAACCTAATACATGAAAACAATCTTTGTAACCATACTGCTTACTTACTTGCATGAGTGGCTACCATGTATTCAACTTATGTAGTTGAAAGTGCCACTACAACTTGTCTTTTTCTCATCCAACTTATTGCTCCTCTAAACAGGTTAAACACATACCCACTTGTAGATCTCCTACGATCTAGATCTCCAGCCCAGTCTACATCCACAAAGCCACGTATATCCACCACTCTTTTCAATCCTGATCTTCCTTTGTAGCACAATTCATAGCTAGCAGTGCCACACAAATACCTGAAAACCCTTTTTACTGCTGTCCAATGCTCCTTCCCTAGTTTTGACATATACCTGCTCAAAACTCCCATTGCATGTGCAATGTCCGGTCTAGTACAGACCATTTCATACATCAAACTGCTAACTGCACTCGCATATGGAACATGAGACATGTCCTCCTCCTCTTCATGTGTCTTGGGACACTGATCCGCAGAAAACTTTACACCAACAGGAATAGGAACCTTGACCGGTTTACATTCCTGCATATTAAACCTCTGCAATATTGTCTCGACATATTTTCTTTGATTTAACCATAGTTTCCTCCTTTTCCGATCTCTTTTAATTTCCATGATCAAAATGAAATTTGAAGCACCAAGATCCTTCATGTCAAATTTAGAGGACAACTGAGTTTTCACATCCTGGATAATCTCTTAGTTGTTTCCTATAAACAACATGTCATCCACATACAAGACCAAATAAATCGAATGATCACCAATTAATTTAAAATACACACAGTGATCCTCTTTGCTTCTTGTGAAGCCAAGTCCCAACATATACATATCAAAATTTTGATACCACATCCTTGGTGATTGTTTTAAACCATATAGGGACTTTTTCAACTTGCATATTGGCTCTTTCTTTCCCTTCACAACATAACCTTCTGGTTGATTCATATAGTTTTATTCTTCCATATTCCCATGTAGGAATGTTGTCTTCACATCCATTTGTTATATTTCAAAATCAAATGCAGCAACAACAGATAACAAAAATCTTATGGAAGTTAACTTGGAAACAAGAGAAAAAATCTCACCAAAATCAATTCCCTCAACCTGGGAATAACCCTTTGCTACTAACCGAGCTTTGTATTTATCCACTTTTCCTTCTGCATTCAGCTTATCTTTAAATACCCATTTTATTTCAACGAGATTTCTTCCAGTTAGCAACTCCACTAGATCCCAATCTTCATTCTTATCCAAAGATGCCATTTCTTCATTCATGGCCCTTTCCCATAGATTTGCATCCTCTGAATCCATTGCCTCCTTGACAGTTCTAGGATCGTTATCAATAATAGACAAAGAAACTTTTTAATGGAAATCAGATGGAGTGTACCTTTTCGGTAGCCTTCTTTCTCGAACCGATCTCCTCAATACTGGAGTATGAGGATCTTCTTCTTCTAATTCTTGTTCTTTTGTAGAGTCTGACTCATCATCTTTTAAATCAAACTCTATTTTTTCTGGTTCTTCCTTACTTGGTAGGACTTCCTGTTTAACAACATCCTTCATTTCTTTAAATACCACATCTCGTCTATACACTACCTTCTTAGTTTCTGGGTTCCAAAGATTATAACCTTTGAGACTATCTTTGTATCTAATAAAGATACACTTTTTGGCCTTCTTATCTAGCTTACTCCTGTTTTCCTTTGGAACATGAACATATGCATCACAACCAAATACCTTGAGATGTGTGAGAGAAGGTTCCTTACCAGCCCATACCTCTTGCGAAGTCTTGTCATCAAACGCTGATGAGGGTGATCTGTTGACCAGGTAACATGCAATACCCACTGCCTCTACCCATAATTCTTGACCTAGCCCGACACCACTGAGCATGCACCTTGATTTTTCCATCAGCGTTCTGTTCATCCTTTCTACAACTCCATTCTGCTGAGGTGTATATGGAGTATTCTTCTGCCTTTCTATACCACACTTCTTACAAAATTCTTCAAATTCATTCCCGTAGAACTCTCCACCATTATCTGTCCTTATCACCTTAATTATTTTCTCTGTTTGATTCTCAACAAGATCCTTAAACTCTTTAAACATGTCAAAGACTTCAAATTTATTCCTAAGGAAATATATCCAAGTATTCCTCGAGAAGTCATCTATAAATGAGACATAGTACACATATTTTCCCAATGATGGGACCGACACAGGTCCAAAAACATCACTGTGAACTAGTTGTAAGATTCCTTCTACCCTCTTTGCACCAGAGGGGAATCTTACCCGATTCTGCTTCCCATATAGACAATGTTCATAGAAATCAAAACCTAGAGAGAAGTTAGACATACCTTCAACCATACCTTTACTATGTAGTAGTCAAAGACCCTTCTCTTCGATATTCCCTAGTCTTTGATGCCACATCATAACCTTTTCTCCAGAGACTGTAGGAGTTCTTTCTTCTTCAACTCCAATATCAAGAAAAATGGAACTATTACACCCATCACTAATAGTGCTTCCTTCCATCTTATATAGATTTCCAAACCGAACTCCTTTCAACAACACCATTTCTCCTCGAACTATCCTGCAGGTTTCCTTTTCAAATATTGTTTTTACCCCTGCATCGTCCATTTTGCTTACAAAAATCAAATTTCTAGCCAAACCTGGGATGTGCAGAACACTAGGCAGTGTTCTAATCCTTCCATCTATGAGCCTCAAATTGACTTTTCCTCGTCCTATGATTCTAGTTGTCGAATCATCACCTAAGAAAACATTACCTCCATTATACCTTTCATATTCGCAGAACCACTCCCTGTGGGGAGTCATACGAAAGGATACCCCAGAGTCAACCAACCATGCCTCATGATCTGCATGTGTGCTTGGAGAAGACAAGTACACATCCCCTCCTTCTTCCTTGGAGGTATTTTCTTCTGTAGAATGAGATTCTTTAGATCCCTTCTTTTTCTCAACCTTGGATCTACACTGCTTCTTGTAGTTCCCTTCTTTTCCACATCTCGAACATACCCTTACAAAATTTCTAGGATATTTAGATCTACCCTTAGAATTAGATCTCCCACTTAAGAAATTAGATATATTCCTTTCCTGGGAACACCCTCTTGCAAATAATGCGTCTGTGCTCTGTCCTTCCATATTCTTCCGTCTCATCTCCTCCGACAACAAGGATGAGACCACTTCATCAAACTTCAAGGAAGTTGTATTACTACCTATGGCCACAACCAGACTATCCCAGGAGTCTGGTAAAGAACACAGTAAACTAATACATTTATCTTCATATGAAATTTTAATCTCAACAGATACTAACTGACTTACCACAGTATTGAAGGCATTCAAATGCTTTGCCACCGAGTCTCCATCTCTCATCCTCAGGTTATACAACTTATTTCTCAATAATAGTTTATTTACCAGGGAATTAGACTAATACAACTTCCCCAACTTTTCCCATAAATCCTTGGCTATAGCTTCCTCTGACACATTCATTAATACTGAATTGGAGAGACACAGTCATATTAAACTTTTTTCCTTCCGATCCAACTTTTTCCAGTCATCTGCTAAAGTTCCTGTAGGTGTAGTACCTGGATCTACCACTATCCACTGATCTCTTTCCACCAACAGATCTTCCGTATTGAGCTTCCATAGCTCAAATTTTTTCCCATTAAACTTCTTGATCTCCATCTTCGAATTGCTTGCCATTTATTTTCACCTGAAAAATCAATACCATAGATCTCCCACCGTAACAAGGCTTATCACATTCCCAAGCCAAACCCTTGACCACAAAGGCATCCCCTTGAAGCCAACAAAACTCTGATACCAAATGTAGATTTTAACCTTGTACAATATCTACTGCAAACAAATATTCAATAAAAGAACATAAAATATACAATGACAAATACAAAAATTACACAAAGATTTTTCCCCTGGAAACCCAAAATGGGAAAACAAACATATTCTATATTCATTCATGTGTGATACATTGTTTACAATACAATATACATATAGGATCCAATGACATCTAAAACCCTAACCCAATGACCTGGATTAGTCCACAACCCTAATTCCTTAACCGGAAATAGAAAACCGTGTGCTGAAAAACTACCTAAATATGTGACACGTTTCTTGAGGCATGTGACACATTTCCTGAGGCACGTGACATGTTTCCCGAGGAATATTTTTTTTCTCGGGGGCACTGCCCCCGAACCCCCACGCAAGGGGGCATTCACCCCCCTACACCCCCCTGCGCGCCCGATGCATACGCTCAGACACTACTACTTGTGCAAATAATATAACACATACCCAACACTCGCAACCCGCCTATCTTTACCCCTGCATTTAATATGTCACCTCGAACAAGGGTGAACCCTTACATAGTCTGTGACTTTGGAACTTCGGTGATATGGGGTGCAGTATCATAGATAATCCTGAATGTCTGAAGGCTGTAGCCACATGGCGAGATTTTGGGCTCCTTCAGGATTTCAGGAATTTGGGACTCCATAGGATAAGCGTGTAGAAAGGAGAAGAGACATTCAACGCCGTACCGTCGAACACCGAAATTCCCTCTAAATCATGTGTTAAATGAATACCATGAACTGCCGTTGGATTGAACGGTGGAAAAACCTCCTTGTGGATATAGGAACTTGGGGATGGTACGAATGAGGTAGAACCACATGGGTGCCACGTGGCCCATGTCTGATAAATGTACAAAGAACTTAGGGAGGCCATAAATTGCAACCTAGAGCTCAGATTTGAGCTTGGTAGTAGTCATTAGAATGCTACGGGTGAGTAGAAGAGGATGCAAACCTCAAACAAAGGAATTCAAGATGTTTAAGGAAAGCGAAATTTTGGATGCCCCATTCCCTAAAAATTTACTTAAGTGGTTGGGTGCATTACACTTGGAGTGGTTATCTACCACTGGATAGTAGTGGTGTACTACTATGGATCGACACAGTCGTGTTCTACTAGATGGAATTATAGTAGCTATGCACTACTAGCTGATTTCCATGGAGACTACCAATTCACATTGGGGAGTAGCCGAGTGCTACTTGATTGCAAAGATTGTGACAGATGATTCGAGCTACCGATGGAATTGTGGTAGCTGTGTTCTACTAGCTGATTGCAGAGTAATCAATGGACTACTAGATGAAGACATCATGAAGTATACCTCCCTAGCTAAGAGGGAGTGTTTATGTTTTGGTAGCTGTAGGAGGAAATTTCCTATAGAATACCTTTCTTAGATTAAGAGAAGATTCTGGATGTCCAGGAAGACCATTAAAAAACAAGAAGAATACCTATAAGAGAATTCATCCCACATAGAAAAGAATAAAGTAAAATAAAGATTCCTAGAGAAGAAGTCGACCTAGGTAGTTGAATTGAATACTATAAATAAGGAGGACGTCTAGCTCATTTGGACACACTCACAACACACTCTCTCACTGAGGAAAGGGTGCACAATCCTAAGGAGGAAGAGGAGACATAGAGCTGGGGTTTTGGATATTCTTGGTGGCTACTTTATCTTGTGCACTATCTCTCTAAGGAGGTGCACTATTCTTGTATTGTGCTGCTGCTGTAGCTGTGAGCACTAGAGGTGCACTAGCCTAGTGCTATGGTTTATATCTTGTCTATGGCTCTTGAGAGCTGGTGAATGGTTGTAATTTGTGAACAAAATCTGTCTAAGAAAGGTTGATGGGTTTTCCCCCCATTTGGTGTTTTCCTAGGAGAAATCTCTTGTGTTCTTTTTGTCTCTTGTTTATGCTGCTACTGCTCAGGACATGATATATATATATATATATATATATATATATATNATATGTTAATGGTAATGAAGTAAAATAACAATGGTAAATCTAATGCTTTGTGTTAGTGTTGTATAAATAGGTTGTTAGGGTTTTGAATAAAATTCTAAGATAAAGTCATGTCTTGGGTCAAATAAGAACATTGAAGGGTTTTTCCTAAGTCATAAGTCATAGGTTTGTTTGTGATGGATCAGGTTTTCTTGTTTAACCATGTAACTTATGTTTTTGTTTTTTTGCAGAGATGTGGGTTGTCATGTCACTAAAGAGTCATGATGTCGTTTCAAGACAACTAGAGTTAGTCTTATCAAATTACTAATGATTTCATGGATTCAAATCTATCAAGGACATGTGGCATCATCAATAAATCACCACGCAACGCAAGTTGCTGTGCAACATCCCAATGCTGCGTACATAAGTATGACGAGGTATGATGGAACAATTCACGTTTTAATTGAAGTTATATTTCAAATTTATCCTCCCTACAGGTAAATCAAGCATCAAGAAATCGTTTCTTTTCGTCCGAAATTTCAAAACCTCCCAACCAAATTTGCTGTGCATAAGTCCTTGTGATGTTTATTGCCATGGAAAGGGCATAGAGGACGCTATGGTTCATTGCTGCATTGAAGACACCATTTTCATTTACTGCGCAAAGTACTCTACTCTCATTCGTTGCGCACGAGTCCCTGTTCTATTCGTTACTGCGCACTGCATAGAGGTTATTATTTTTCATTTGCTGCGCTGAAGGTTTACACACACCAACATCATGACAACTCCATAACATAGAAGAAATAATGTAAAGGGTGGTGATTTCATGAGGTTCGAGCCACAAGGTTTAAATTTGGTAAACGCCGACCCAACAATCAGAGCATCCTTTGCAAAAGTGGGTTGCATCAGGGTTTTTGAAAAACTTCAGGGGTACAACAAACATGTGGCGAGGGAGTTTGTGAGAATTTTGATGGCGTTAAGGCTAAGGTGGATAATCTCCAATTGTAGGTTTCCGAAGATAGCATTGCTGCCGTGAAAAAAAACCCTTCTCATGGAGAACAATGGTTCAAAGGTATGCAATTGGATTTATCTTACCATCATGAGTTTCTGAATCCTGAATTCAGAAATACTAAATTCGGAGCTACGATGCCTAGAGATTTTTTATTGGAAAGTCATAGTGATTTGCTGAGATTTACCCAGAGGTTTTTTACATGTGAAGGGAGATTTAACAGGGTTTACCAATACCATATTCGGCTCTTAAGGCATGTCACTGGTAAGAACCTTTGAATCTGCCATATTACCTTTTCATAAGTATAGAAAGGATGGCTAATAGAGTACAACTACAAAAGGAGCAAGGAGATGCTAGACTCGTCCATTTTTCTTTGATCAAACTATTAATAATGGAAGAACTCATAAAGATAAATCAGGACTGGGATTCTTTTCTAAATTCATTAAGCATAAAAACAAATTCCCTATGCAGTCCACAAATTTTGAGAAATGCACCCTCATCAACAGAAAGAATTGCAACATCAATCCCCGAGAGTTCTATCAAGGAAAGGGTAAAAGAGACTGAAGAACCACTAGCAAGTCAACATGATAAAAAGAAAGGGAAGAAACTCCAGTTCTATCCAGAAGTGACCGAAGTTCCTAGAAAACCACTCATCAAATCTGCAGCAAAGAGAATGCTTGTTATACATACATCACAGGAAATTAGTGAGACTGTAGAAACCTTCATACAACAAACCCTCTCAGATGAAAGAGACATTTAAATTGTGGCGTTGAAAGGACATTTGAAGGAGGCTCACTTTGTTATAGCACAATTGCAACATGAAAATAAATAATTGAAGAGGGAATCTCTAGACGAAGCTTCCAGGAAACATGTCTCTGTGATAGTAGAAAGGCCTGCAACTAGGAAGTTGCAACATCAAAAGGAAATCCCAACACAGAATCAACCAACAGAAAAGAAATATGATGAAGGAAAACACACTTTCAAGAGGCTAAATAAACTAATCAGAGAAGCAAAAAATATGATATTTCAACCCAGGGAGGAAGATAAGAAATCCAAAATGAAATTTGTTGAACACCTAAGAGATTGTGGACCCACAATAGACAAAGATGCATCGATGGTGAGAAGGAACCTACCTTTACACAAACAATTGAAGAGTGTTTATTAACAAAACCTCATTTTGAGGAGGGAGAACAAGGCCCTCAAGAAAATTTTGCAATAGGTGGAGATTGGAAAGAAGGGCAATCTTAACTTGCTAGCTAAAGCAGGAGAAAACTGGACCACTGAAACCTTTTTGACACATTTTTTTCATTTTTCCATTTTGAATCCTTTTTTGCAAATGGTTACATACATAAGAATAGTATATTATCAAAGAGGAATTATTTCCCACATTTTTTATAAGACCACTGGTTGCTACGAAACTCTACTGCATTTTCTCGTAGGTGGTGGCTGCACAACAAACTTGATATGTGACAGTGATAGAATGACTAGAACACCTCCAAACAAGTTTGAATGGTTCGATAAGTGTACCAACCCATCTCCAACGAACATCAGTAGTGGAAGTCACAAATTTTGGGTTTCATTTATTGTCATATCAAGGTCGTTGTAATGAGTCCAAGTCGACTACTTTTTAGCAGTTTGTTAAAGATCTCAGGCTGATTATGCGCAACTGTTAGCACTATTGTAGGATAATAGTTAGATATGAATTTGATACTTTAGACATATGTTTTCTTATATATTCAAGAAGCCACGAAAAATAAAGGGTTGGCAAGTGCGTATATGAATATTATTGAAGATATTGTAATTTTTCCTTGTTGTTAATGAAAAAATTACTGGATCAGAAGTCCTTGAGTTTTGACCACAGAGATACATGTGATTGTGATATTTTATGCATGTGATTCCTCAGTCTTCACTTTCATGTTTTACACTTGATATTGTGTGATTTATTCTTTATGTTTATATGAAATATATGTATCATAATTCATCTTTATCAGATGCTCTTTTTCATGTAGTTCGAATTGTACTTCTGCTATTGTTTCTTGGAGATTCATACTTGATATATGCCTTGAAGGACTATTGTATTCTCTGTAAACCTACTGTCTACAATATATCTATTTGGCTTAAAATGTTATTTTCTATATTGCCTCTGTTAAGTCCTTTCTTAAATCTACCAGGCATCCAACAAGTTTTTATTGAATTTGACTTTAGTGACTCCATAACCCAATGTATTTTCTATCAATATTTCCACCAAACCTATAAATTCATTTATCTTAGAGATATAACATTTGAGTTAAACCAAACCAATCCTTTCAGTGGTTGATTTGAAGAGAGAGAGCCCTTTCTGGTTGGAAGGGCTAGCTTATGTTAGGACCACACAATGTACCTTTTTGCCTATACTTTTTGCCACTATTACACTCTTGATCACCCACATTTAAACTCATAATATCACTTTATCTGATCATTCCAAAGGTATACAAACGCCCCTTCTCATTACTATACATTTAATCTATTTTGCATAATATTTTACATCATTCTCGTACTTAACCATTGATTAGAAATGTATAAGTGCTGAAACAGTTCAAACTGCAGATTAGCATTTGAGGCCTGATACTGAAACACAGAGCTGTTATATAGCCCAGGGTCGTAGATGCCGAAACACAGAGCTGTTACACAGTCCACAGTCGCAGATGCTGAAACACAGAGCTGTTACATAGTCCACAGTCGCAGATGCTGAAACACAGAGCTGTTACACAGTCCACAGTCCCAGATGCTGAAACACAGAGCTGTTACACAGTCCAGAGTCGCAGATGCTGAAACACAGAGGAAACCATTACACAGCCCAGGACCGATGACGCTGAAACACAAAGGAAGCCGTTACACAGTCAGCGGTCAACAACAACCTTACAACAAGCGCAAATCCTGTGGCTGAAACAACCCACGATTTGTGATGCTGAAACAACATCAGCAACAACGAGAAGAAACTGTTACTCCAGCCGTAACAACAACATCTCATTCAGTACTTGCAATAGCATTCTGTTGCACGAGACTAGGACATCCTATTCTGGTTTAGAAAGTCGATCTGACTAAGAATAGGACTCAGATACACATTGTAATTTTTGATCAATTGTATCGAAGGGATTCCCTCTTTAAATAAGAGGAAATAACCATTCGAAGGAGGCAAGTTTTATGTATTAAGAAATATTCAAGAGGGAGGGACATATTTCTCATTTCCAGATTGTAACATGATATTTTGATATATGAATAAAAGACTGCTTTGAGTATCCTTCTCTAGTTTTCTCGTTTCAGGGGAATCTTGTGAGAAGGGAGGGCCCACCTTCTTCACAAGATTCACCCGTTAGTTTTAGAGCGTGTTAGTATAATCTCTGTTTATGCTTTGATTAACTTTTGTCTGCTGAAACACTACTTTTAATGAATTCTGCTTTGCTGAAACACTACTGAACTCTGTCTTGTTAAGAACTTTAGTTTATTTTCATGAAGTTTATAATCCTTTTTAGCAACAATCTTGTGTGATGATTTTCTGCAAGTGTGTTAACCAGAGACTGGGTTAAGGGTTCCTGCTCAGAAAGGAAGGGATCAAACGATCCCGTTCTCTGTAGATTTCCATTACTCCTGCAAGTGTGTTAGCCAGAGACTGGGTTAAGGGTTCCTTCTCATAAAGGAAGGGATCAGATGATCCTGTTCTCTGTAGATTTCCATTACTCCTGCAAGTGTGTTAGCCAGAGACTGGGTTAAGGGTTCCTGCTCAGAAAGGAAGGGATCAGACGATCTTGTTCTCTGTAGATTTCCATTACTCCTGCAAGTGTGTTAGCCAGAGACTGGGTTAAGGGTTCCTGCTCAGAAAGGAAGGGATCAGACGATCCTGTTCTCTGTAGATTTCAATTACTTATGCAAGTGTGTTAGCCAGAGACTGTGTTAAGGGTTCCTGCTCAAAAAGGAAGGGATCAGAAGATTCTGTTCTCTGTAGATTTTAGTCATTTTTCACAAGTGTGCTAATCAGAAATAAGGCTTAAGGTTCCTGCTTAGAAAGGAAGGAATTAGATGGCTCTGTTCTCTGCTAGATAGAATTAACTTTCTCCGCATTGCTGTTTCCATGAAAGTGTGTTCATCAGAAATAAGGTGCTGAAGTTCTGTTTGAGAGTAAGGGTCTTGTTCTTTGGTTACAGAACAATTATTCTTTCCTGTTGCAATTGTTATTTTAATGTAATCTAGGATTCTTTAGATTCATCTTTATAGATCTGCAATAGGTAGGTTGCTTTCCTGTAATTCAAGTCAGCACTTCAGTTCATTCAAGGCAAGTGTGATTAATATAGTTTTCTTTACTACAACTCTAAGTTTCTTTTGGAATTGAGCATATATAGTGCATGGTTATCTTTGAGATAAACAGACTTCCCTGGGTTGATAATTTATGTAGCACTTGATTGTTTGAGTTAATTAAGCAATTATAGTGACCAACATTTTGATGCCATTGTCGGGGAAGGTAGCTATAGATTTCAAAATCACTTATGATTTCTTTTCTTTAGATAAAAAGATTGCATGAAAGACCCCAAAGACACTAACCCTACAGGTGGCAAGGGAAAAGGAAAATGAGGAAGAAAGACTTACATTGACGAGATTATATCAAAGTCTGAATCTGCTTCTCAACGACCAAACCTTCGAAAACAAAACTCCCAGCCTTCATTTCAAGCAATTTTTGGAACAGGGAAAGAAGTTTGGAGTCCTGAGACAGTCCAGAAGCCAGTAGGATACATTGAGGATAGAGCAAGTGCAGCAGGGGAGCAGACAGAGGAAAACATGGATGAGTACAATGAAGAATTGCATCACGAAGAACAGGCAGGTCCTGAAGGAGAGGTAAAAGATGAAAACTCTTTCTCTACATTAGGATTTCCT
>ML784614.1:454387-475661 GCA_009831015.1 Picea engelmannii
ATTAGGATTTCCTATTGGCGATCTCCCTAGAGGAGTAGCCCCCATGAAAAACATTCCACTCTCAGCATTACCCAATTTTCATGGTTTATCTTCAGAGGATCCTGATGAATTTCTGTTTGAGTTTGATATATTATGCAGAAGTTTCGATTACGTTTCTAATGCTCAAAAACTAAAGTTATTTCCAGCAACACTAAAAGGGAATGCACTAAGATGGTTTATGAGTCTTGGAGGCCATGTAATCACAACATGGGACCAAATGAAACAAAAATTCCTGAACAAATACCAAGACTACTGTCGAACGAGAGAAAAGAGGGAGGAGCTATTTAAGATGATGCAAAAAGAGGACAAGAATCTGGAAGACTTTGTAGAAAGGCTACAATAAAATCTACAAATATCCAGTCACCCCAATGTAAGTAAGGATATTCTCAAAACCATTTTATTAAAAGGATTAAGGGATGACTGTCTAGATATGTTGAATATGCTTGGAAAAGGGGACATATCCAAGGAATCATATGATGAAATTGTCAATTTATGGAAAAGATGTTGAAGGGGAGCTTCAAGAAATAGATTAAATAGGGACACCACATTTTCAAGAGTCCAAAAATTAGTCAGCGGGGGAGAAACAAGAGCCGAGATAGGTAATTTACTTGAAGATTTTAAAACTGAAATGTTAAGCTCTTTTGCCTCACAAATGGATACCCTGCAGATTAAGAAAAAGCAAGCAGAAACGGAAGCAGCCTTGTCCATATTTTGTTCTCAATGCAGAGATAAGCACCCACGAAGAGAATGTCCACTAGCCAAAAAGCCAATCTGCACTATCTGTGATAAAGATCATGATACCCAAAATTGCCCATCTTTACCAGGGATCAAGGAAGCATTACAACCAACGGACGAAGAAGCTGAAGCTGTCTATCTGATGACACAAAGGAGACAATGGAAACCGCGGGGACAAGGTATGAACTCTAACATGCCATTTGCATCTTCTAATTGTTGGAATAATTATTCTTCTTTCAATCAAATGAGTTACCCCCCCTACAATCAAATGCAATACACTAATCAAATGAATTACCCATCCATGCAACAAACTTACCCACCCATGCAACAAACTTACCCACCCTTTGTTGATCCCTCAATGTGGACCCCTTCGCCTCCACAACAACAACAACCATATCAGAACCAATGGAATCAAAATTGGAGAGGACAACAACCCCCCTTTCAAAATCAATTACCTCAACTCCTACAACCACTCTCCTTACCAGCAGGTACTCCTCCAAACAATCAAACGATGAGACCCTAGCTACCTGTACAACCTAACCCCAACCCGAATAATAAAGCTGTGCAGTGCATTGATATTTATAACCAGCCTACACTTTCTCTTATCCCTGCGCAATGCAACGATATTCATCTTCAATCTGGGAGAATAGTGGAACCTACCATAGTTGATGTTACCTCTTCTGATAAAGAGGAAACAAAAGAGCATGATGTACCTGAAAAGGTACAATCTTCCTCTAACAATGTTGCTGAAACAACAACACCACCATTTCCTGAGCGTTTAGCCTTAACTAAAATGCCTGAACCACCAGCCTTTAATCTTCTAGGGGAATTACAAAATTTATATGTCAAAATTCCTCTACTACAAGCACTCCGAGATGTACCAATCTATGCTAGGACAATGCGAGATATTTGTGTTAAAAAGCATGGTAGGAAAACTAAGGATCCCCTTATAGTCCATGTTATGGGAGACCTGTCTGCACTAATGTCAGGTAAAACTCCCCCAGTTAAATATGGTGATCTTGGCCACCCTACCGTTACTGTACAAGTAGGAAAAACGAGAATCCCTCGAGTCCTGGTAGACCTAGGTGCAACCATCAATATCATGACTTTGGAAACCTTACAATTGCTACAATTACAAAATGAAGTCAGAGAAACCCCAACTATCCTAGAATTGTCTGATCGATCCACAATTAAACCAGAAGGAGTCATTGAAGACCTCAGTATCTCTGTGGAATCTTGGAATTATCTAGTCCACTTTATGGTACTACAACCCAAAACAAAGTTGGGGGGCCACCCTCTAATTCTGGGTAGACCTTGGCTAGCCACAACAGATGCTTTTATCAGCTGTAGATCAGGTTTTATGACAATTTCAAACGGTTATGAAACTAATCATCTTACCCTCTATCCTCATGCTACACCCCTGATTAATAATGATAATTCCGTATGGGTAGATTTTGAGGATCAACCTACTCAACCCCTTTTGACTATCAGACAAGCTTTAAGCCTAAAAGACTCTACTGAGGATGAAATAATCAATAATTTTATTTGCGAGCCCTCCTCTGTGACTCCAGAAACTCATAATCAACTAACTGCACTGTTGGAGTCTGATAATCAAGAAAACCTCAATTCTGGAAGCCCACCTCAAACATCTAACACCATCTCCTCCAAAAGCATACCAGTGGAAATTGAACCTGGAAAAACATTGAATATAAACCCCAATTTGACAGATACTGAAACACCATTGCCAACAACGTTTCGTCATTTTTTCCCGATGCTGAAACACCACTGTTCAACACTTTTTATTTTTCTTACTCCCAAAACACTACAGTCCGCCCTTTTCTCACCGTTCTTCATCGACGAAACAACACCATCCAGCAATTGTTTCACCCCTTTCTTTTCCATTGATGAAACACCACCGTTCAACACTCTTGACTTTCCTCCGATGCTGAAACACCACTGTTGACTTTCTTCTGATGCTGAAACACCACCGTTCAAAACTCTTGACTTTCCTTCGATGCTGAAACACCATTGTTCAACAGTTTTTCACAGTTTCTCATCACCGAAACAACACTGCCCAACAATTGTTTCGTTCTTTTCTATTGCTGAAACACCGGTCTTTCAACATCATCTGTCAGCAAGCTTGTACAGCCTCATATTTTAGCTCGTCCTTCCAGTCAGAAAACCCTCAACACAATTCATCTATTAGATCAAAAGTCTCCACCATGACAGGACTACCACGGACAGGCATGATATTTTCTTTATAGAACGAATCAAAAGGTAATGCGAGGTATGTAAATTTTATGTAATTCATTTAGACTATAGTTAATGAGGAAGATTCTATATCATTATGACCACTCAAGTGCAATCATTACTAGCTGCACTTGATGGGAGGGGAGGACACATCAAATCTTCGATACCATCATTTCACACAAATTCACCGCCGCCACCCCTACTTAACCACCCTATCGCCCATTTGACCGCCATTTTGCATAACGTTGCTTGGAAAACTCACTCTGCGCAGAAGTTGATACTCAAACTCTTGACGATGTATCTTACCAAGCTGGTAGCCATGGGAGGATCTGTCATACGGAATGAACCCACCACCACAACACTATTAGAACATTACCCAACAACTTATCAAATCTTTCAGCAGGCAGGTTGGCTCAGTTACTTCCAGAGACTCCAATGGTATAATGAACAACAGGTCCTGCAATTTGCCCTAAACCTTCAAGAGGACCATTTCATCGTCGAAGGAGTCCGAATTTCAGTAACAGAAGAAGATATAGCAGAGGTCTCGGGCCTCCCTATTGATGACACTCGCATGTTCAGCCGAAAACATATCATTCGGAATGTTCAGCAGAACTTCTTCTTCCCGGAAGAACGAATTGAACTTAAAGGCAGAGGTGTTCAACTCAGCTCATTGCCACCCCCATGGCCGAAAGTTGCAAGATTCATCAAACATTACCTGACCTGCGAGGGCCGATACCAGGTAGTTTATTAGCACGACTTCCTTCTGTTATCTCATTTAAGTCATAATCGACGGGTCAATATTCCTTATTATTTACTGGGATGTTTGAAAAATATGGCGCATTATTGCAGAAAGGCTAAATATCCCACCCTTTCACTCACCCATCACCGTCTTGTCCAATTACTCATCCAAAGGGTTTTTTCTCAACAAAACCCTCCACTAAATAATCCGCCCATAAACCCCCAAGCAGCTGCCGAAATTTCTAAAAACTTCCAGGAGCAGCAACTACAAAATCCCCCAGACCCTCCAGAAGTACCCAATAGCCCGCCCACAACACCAATCAGTCCAATCAATTCCCCTACCATACCAAATCCACCTCATACCTTACCAGAGTCATCCGCTCCCACCCTTCATATTCTCAGTGATGACTCTGAACTAGATAATTCCCCCTGCCCCATCATTGAGGAAAGACCTTCACGAAAACGAAAACAAATTCCCTCCTTTCCATCCTTCTTATGAAAAAAGCGAACAAAGGCCTCAACAAAGCCACCTATTCTTACCACTACTCGAGAACCCCCACCCATTTGAATGATACCCTGTACACCTACAACCTCCCAAAACCCGAGATCTTTTCCTATTCCATGCATGGGCACTGAAACACAAGAACTAGATGCCCAGGGTGTTGCCACATCATCTGTCTCAAATAAAGTAGCTGAAACAAAAGAACCAACAACCCATTTAGTGGTTGAAACACAAGAACCAACCATAGCTGAAACACAAGAAACAACTACGACTGAAACACAAGAACCAGCCACTGACATTGAAATCGAGTTACAAGAATTAGATGCCCCGAATGCTGCAACACCACCTTCCTCAAGTAAAGTAGCTAAAACACAAGAACCAACTACCCATTCAATGGCTGAAACAAAAGAACCAGCCATATCTGCCACACAAGAACCAGCTGCGGCTGAAACACAAGAACCAACCGCTGATATAGAAATTGATATACAGGAGTCAGAGGTTCAGGGTGCTGCAACTTTACTTTCCTTACACCAAGAAGCTGAAACACAAGAATCAACTACTATTCCTGCAGTTGCTCCACAACAACCAGAAGCAACAATGGCATCTGTCTTGCAGGAAAATGAGTTTTTAAAGTCAGAACTGGAATCATATAAGAAAGAACTAGCCAGGGCAAAGGAAGCATATGAAAAGGAACTAAATTTGTACACCTTAGCTCGTACAACAACCTTGTCAGAGGAGACTACAGAGAGCCTGTGTAAAGAATATATGTGTTTCCAATGTGGGGATATTTACCATCAAGCAGGCTATAAGGTAATTCAAGTCCCAGTGCCAGGAGGAACCCCTACTCCTTCACCTTTTGTAGTCAAGGAAGAACTTGCTGAAACACAAGAACCAGTAGGTCCTCCCAAGCTCAAGAATGAGCCCTGCACTGCAACAAAAGAAGCCCCTACCTTTGTCAACAAATCTGTATAGACAATTCCCATGGAGGAATTCACACCCCCCAGCCAGATCAATCTCCCCACTTTTATAGAATAGTCTACTCAGACCTTACCTCATCCCACTACTTGCAACACTGAAACACAGACTCAGCTATGGGATGAGCAGGCAGCAATACAAAAATGGAAGAAAGAATATGCTGAAACACAGGCCAAAATCCTGCAAGTGCACAGACAAAACTGGATAAATCACACTTTCTCAAATTGGGAAGCTCTAGAGCAGACATGTGAGGAAGCTCATGCCCTGAAGAAACAGAACAAGGAGTTAAAAGGTAGAATGGCCCGAGTATTTGATTTGACAAAAAATCTATTGGCCACAAGAAAACCATCTTGTAACTACTCCTTCTTCCTTATAGAGCGACTCACATGGTTTCAGATCAAATCAATTATAGAAGGCAAATCCTATGCACTAATACACCCAGCAGACTTTGTCAAAACTTTCACAGAAGCATCTACTAGAGATCAACACCTCCTCTGTGATGCATATTTCCACAACGAAGCCATCCCTGAGAACATGAAGCTGGACCTCAATCCTCTTGTTAGGGACATCTAGATTCAGGCATTCACCTCCTTTCTCTACAATCAAATCATTTGGCAAGATGACTTCATGGCTACTAAACACAACGAAGACAACCATCTTCTATGGATAAGACCAGAACCACAGAAATCAACCACCTTTGTCAGAGAATATTATGAATTCTTAAAGAACCCAGGCATGACTGAACATATTCAGCAACTACAATCAACAGTACTCCAGGACTGTCACCACATCATCAGATCCATAGAGATTCCTGCCCTCCAGGAAAATAACCTGTTTTGGCAGCAATCCACTGAAAAGAGACAACAACACAATCCTTTTAATCCTACCAACCTTGAGGTAGCAATTTCCAGGGTGCCTAACTACATCCAGTGTATTCAACACTGTGCTGAAAACTGGATAGGGTACTGGTTTTATTTTCCTATCCTCTGGTTTCCAATAGAAAGGTATCAAATTAGTTATAAGCTGCCTAAGAAGACAGAAACAACAACATGGCAAAGATTACAGTAGGTCCAAGGGTTCAGAATGCCAATGGACAGTACCTCCCATATCTACTGCTTGAGTAATTTACACGATCAAAGTCGGTATCAAGACTCTGATTAAGAGTGACGTTGCCTGAGGACATGCAACACCTTGAGTTGGGGGGGATGTTAGGACCACACAATGTACCTTTTTGACTATACTTTTTGCCACTATTACACTCTTGATCACCCACATTTAAACTCATACTATCACTTTATCTGATCATTCCAAAGGTATACAAACGCCCCTTCTTATTACTATACGTTTAATTTGTTTTGCATAATATTTTACATCATTCTCATACTTAACCATTGATTAGAAATGTATAAGTGCTGAAACAGTTCAAACTGCAGATTAACATTTGAGGCCTGATGCTGAAACACAGAGTTGTTATACAACCCAGGGTCGCAGATGCTGAAACACAGAGCTGTTACATAGTCCACAGTCGCAGATGCTGAAACACAGAGCTGTTACATAGTCCACAGTCACAGATGCTGAAACATAGAGCTATTACACAGTCCAGAGTCGCAGATGATGAAACAAAGAGCTATTACACAGTCCAGAGTCGCAGATGCTGAAACACAGAGGAAACCGTTACACAGCCCAGGACCGTCGACACTGAAACACAAAGGAAGCCGTTACACAGTCAGCGGTCAACATCAACCTTACAACAAGCGCAAATCCCGTGGCTGAAACAACCCACGATTTACGATGCTGAAATGACATCAGTAGCAATGAAAAGAAACTGTTACTCCAGCCGTAACAACAACATCTCATTCAGTACTTGCAATAGCATTCTGTTGCGCGAGACTAGGACATCCTATTCTAGTTTAGAAAGTCGATCTGACTAAGAATAGGACTCAGATACACATTGTAATTTTTGATCAATTGTATCGAAGGGATTCCCTCTTTAAATAAGAGGAAATCACTATTTGAAGGAGGCAAGTTTTATGTAATAAGAAAGCTTCAAGAGGGAGGGATGTATTTCTCATTTCCAGATTGTAACATGATATTTTGATAGATGAATAAAAGACTGCTTTGAGTATCCTTCTCTAGTTTTCTCGTTTTAGGGGAATCTTGTGAGAAGGGAGGGCCCACCTTCTTCACAAGATTCACCTGTTAGTTTTAGAGCGTGTTAGTGTAATCTCTGTTTATGCTTTGTTTAACTTTTGTCTGCTGAAACACTACTTTTAATGAATTCTGCTTTGCTGAAACACTACTGAACTCTGTCTTGTTAAGAACTTTAGTTTATTTTCATGAAGTTTATAATCCATTTTAGCAGCAATCTTGTGTGATGATTTTCTGCAAGTGTGTTAGCCAGAGACTGGGTTAAGGGTTCCTTCTCAGAAAGGAAGGGATCAGAGGATCCTGTTCTCTATGGATTTCCATTACTCCTGCAAGTATGTTAGCTAGAGACTGGGTTAAGTGTTCCTGCTCAGAAAGGAAGGGATCAGATGATCCTATTCTCTGTAGATTTCCATTACTCCTGCAAGTGTGTTAGCCAGAGACTGGGTTAAGGGTTCCTGCTCAGAAAGAAAGGGATCAGACGATCCTGTTCTCTGTAGATTCCATTACTTCTGCAAGTGTGTTAGCCAGAGACTGGGTTAAGGGTTCTTGCTCAGAAAGGAAGGGATCATACGATCCTGTTCTCTGTATATTTCAATTACTTCTGCAAGTGTGTTAGCCAGAGATTGGGTTAAGGGTTCCTGCTAAAAAAGGAAGCGATCAAAAGATTCTGTTCTCTGTAGATTTCAATCATTTTTCACAAGTGTGCTAATCAGAAATAGGGCTTAAGGTTCCTGCTTAGAAAGGAAGGAATTAGATGGCTTTGTTCTCTGCTAGATAGAATTAACTTTCTCCGCATTGCTGTTTCCATGAAAGTGTGTTCATCAAAAATAAGGTGTTGAAGTTCTGTTTGAGAGTAAGGGTCCTGTTCTCTGGTTACAGAACAATTATTCTTTCCTGTTGCAATTGTTATTTTAATGTAATCCAGGATTCTTTAGATTCATCTTTACAGATCTGCAATAGGTAGGTTGCTTTCCTGTAATTCAAGTCAACACTTTAGTTCATTCAAGGCAAGTGTGATTAATATAGTTTTCTTTACTATAACTCTAAGTTGCTTTTGGAATTGAGCATATATAGTGCGTGGTTATCTTTGAGATAAACAGACTTCCCTGGGTTGATAATTTATGTAGCACTTGATTGTTTGAGTTAATTAAGCAATTATAGTGACCAACAGCTTCCAACTCCAAGTTGGTTTGAGGTTACTCATGTATCTATTTCCTTCTCAGCCAAGGCAATTACAGAGAGATAACACTATGTAAATAAGGAAAATCTAACAATAGGCTCTTTTTTTGAGGACACGTATCACGATATAAGGACCGTGTCACATGGGATTGAATTTTCCTACCCCAGCGTTTCTTTAGCTTGTTCATAAAGAAGAACCAAGTCACCCTCAACGTACTTTCGGGGATGGAAAAAATTACCATACTGGACCTTAACACATCGTTTATTCACCTCGATGGCTATAATGACATCTTGACGTTGCTCATTGAGCTGTTCTAAGTGTACAATATGTTCTTCGATATCAGTCGTGTTAGGTAGGAGATCGACCACCAACTTAAGAGAAGGGATCTCACATTCAATAGGAACGACTGAATCCACTCTATGGTCTAACTGAAATGGTGAGAAACCAGTGGAAGTATTTAGTGCGGTTCGGTATGCCCATAGAGAAGTGTAAAGCATCGCGTGCCAGTTAGATTTACTCTGCTTGAAAATTTTTTGCAAAATGGATTTTAGAGATTTATACATGACCTCTACTTATCCATTTTCTTGGGGGTAATAGGGCAACAAATGATCTTGTTTAAACCCCAATTTTGATCCTAACTTTGTCATCATCTTGTTCTAGAAGTGGCTGCCATGATCGGTGACAATATCCTTCGGGATTCCAAACCAAGCTATAATTTGATTGAATACAAAAAGTGATGCAGTCTCACCATCATATTTAATTGTAGGCATGGCCTCAACCCATTTATTAAAATAATCCACGACCATGATAATGTGATGGTTCCCCCGTGTTAGAATTTTGTTCTCGTTTAACCATAAACAATATCGCAATATTGTCACCCAATCATAGGCACACAACCACTCCTGAGCACCGTAACTCTTGACAGATAGAATGATTCTAGAAGCAACAATAGACCCAAAATATAACCAAGAGAGAGAGTGCACCTTTCTCCTAAGGTAGCGCACCAAGTAGAAAGTCTCAAACCACAAGCCAAGACTAGTACCCAACTATAGTCGTTGCAGCTGCACTCTTCCTCTAGAATTGCACACCACTTTCTTGAGTGTTATTGTGTTACCAAATGTAATATACCAGATATAAAAAGTATGCAGAACGAAAATAAAATGCTAGAAATGGCAAATAACAACAATATAACCAGAACAATCACCACAATAGCACTGAATTGATATAAGAATAACAATAGAAACAACACATTGATTATGGAAGCAATGTTCACTGTCCTGTTCGAGGGAGAAACCTCGAGTTGAGCAGAGCTCTATTACAATAATATCCAAGCTAGGGTTCTCATACCCTCGACTCCTATTTATGCTAAATATGTCTATCAAAAGAAGCATATAAAGGAAGATCCTTCTAGAAACAGAAGCTTCTATTAGGTCTTCTTACATTTGACTTATTCTATTTTATTACAAGGCCTTATTAATATTGACCTTTATTACATTCGAATATATTGTTCTACCTATGTGCAGGTTAGGACCCTAACATGTCCTCCCCCTTAAAAAAAACCTTGTCCTCAAGGCTTGAGATGTGGAAATTGCTGCAGAATGGTAGCTGGTTCCCAAGTGGCATCTACTTGAGTTGTGTCTTTCCACTGGACTAACACTTCCTTGATGGTTCTCTGATGCAGGTGACTCTCACGCTGGTCCAAAACTGCTTGTGGCTGTAGCCAAATGGATCCTTCTTCGGCTAAAGTGGGAAGGTTGGTTTGAATTTGGCACTTATTTCCAATCACCTTCTTTAAGCATGAAACATGAAAAACAGGATGTAGCTTTGAATGACTGGGCAAAGCTAACTGATAGGATACTTGTCCCACATGCTTGAGAATGGTATAAGGACCATAAAATTTGGGTGCTAGCTTCTGACAATGCTCAGCCTTGAGGGAACTTTGCTTGTAAGGTTGTAGTCGAAGAAACACCTGATCCCCTTCTGCAAATTGACGTTCAGAGCGACCTTGATCTTCTTGTTGCTTTATGCGATTCTGTGCCATGACCAAATTCTCTTTGAGGGTACAGAGAATAGCCTCTCGAACTGTAAGTGTTTGGTCAACCGCCTGGACCTTCGAGACACTAGGTAAGTATGAGAGAACTGAAGGTGGCTTCTATACATATACTGCTTCAAAAGGAGTCATGCATGTATCTGTATGGTATGAAGTGTTTTACCACCATTCAGCTAGGGGTAACCATTGAGCCCACTGATTTTTCTTTTCCGAGGAAAAACACCTCAAATATGTTTCCAAACACTTGTTGACAACTTCTGTTTGACCATCAGTCTAGGGATGATAAGCTGTGCTGAGATGCAATTGGGTGCCTTGTAGCTTGAATAGGTCTTGCCAAAAATTGCTTGTGAAAGTTGGGCCGCGATCAGAAACAATAGAGTGTGGCATGCCATGAAGCTTGAAGACCTGATCCATGAAAATTTGAGCCACTGTGGATGCTGCAAACGGGTGTTGAAGAATGCATAAATGAGCATACTTGGAAAGGCGATCAACAACCACCATGATGAATGATTTATTTCTCGATTTGGGTAAGCCGGTAATAAAATCCATAGAGATATCCTTCCAAATAGTAGGTGGAATCGAAAGTGGTTGTATTGTGCCTGGATATTTGATTGTTTCTCCCTTGTTGCGTTGACACACATCACATTCAACAACAAAATTACGAATGTCCTGTTTCATACCATCCCCTAAAAAAGAACGTTTGACCCTGTCATAGGTTTTGGTGAACCCGGAGTGCCCCGTTGTGGGTGTAGCATGAAGCTCAAAAAGTACTGTGGATTTAAGATTTGATTGTTTACTTAAATATAAATGGCCTTTGTATCGAAGCTCATCATGAAGCCAAGAGTACCCTGGGGAAACTGGAGAATTGGACTGCAATTGTTGGATCAGATGCAAACTTTTGGGATCTTGTAGCCATTCCCAACGAACGTCTTGAAGCCAATCTTGTACAATGAAGGAAAGAGAAAAAATGGATCCTTCATCTTCATATTTTTGGGAAAGTGCATCCGCAACCACATTGTCTTTTCCTTTCTTGTAAATGATCTCATAATCATATCCAAAGATCTTAGTCACCCATTTTTGTTTCTCTGGGGAGGAAATGCGTTGTTCCAGAAAATACTTGAGGCTTTGATGGTTTGTCTTAATTTTGAAACGTTTCCCCAATAGATAAGGGTGCCATAGATCAACGACATGCATAATAGCCAACATTTCCTTTTCATAGATTGATTTTCCCAGATTTATTTCAGATAGTTGCTTGCTGGTAAAGGCCAAAGGTCGACCCTCTTGCATAAGGACAACACCAATTCCTTTCCCTGAGGCATCACATTCCAACACAAAGGTCTTTGTGAAATCGGGAAGGGCCAGGACTGGAGTGGTGCACATGGCCATCTTCAAGGTCTGGAAAGCTTGAGCAGCGAATGGAGTCCAAGTGAAAGAGTTCTTTTTTAGGAGAGCAGTGAGAGGTGCTGCAATCTTTCCATAATTCTTAACAAACTTGCGATAATACCCTGTTAAGCCCAGAAATCCACACAAGATTTTGAGAGTCTTGGGGTGAGGTCAGTCTTGAAAATACTGAATCTTTTTAGGATCCACCCTGACGCAATACTTTCCAACCAGATGACCCAAGTATTCTACTTCTGGGGCACCAAAATCACATTTAGATTGTTTCAGGAAACGTTGGTGCTGAGAGAGTAGATGGAGAACTCAACCCACATGAGAAAGATGGTTTGTCCAGGTTTTTATATAGATGAGGATATCATCAAAGAAAACTAAGACATGAAGTAGAGAAAATGATGAAAGACATGATTCATGAGTCTTTGGAAGGTGGAGGGGGAATTACACAAGCCAAAGGGCATGACCAAAAACTCATAGTGGCCCTCATGAGTTCTAAAGGCAGTCTTGGGAATGTCTGCCTCTTTCATACGTATCTGGTGGTAGCCTGAATGAAGATCAAGTTTAGTAAAGAATTGGGCGCCACTCAATTCATCCAGTAGGTCATCAATGATAGGAATGGAAAATTTGTCTTTAATGGTAAGTTTGTTGAGGGCACGGAAGTCAGGACACATTCGCCAAGAAATTTCTTTCTTCAGGACCATGACCATAGGAGAAGAGTAGGGGCTCATACTAGGGCAGATAACGCATGCATTAAGGAGTTCTTGGACTATTTTATCAATTTCATTTTTTTGGGAAAATGGGTGACGATACGAATGAATATTGGGAGGAAGGCTTATGGGTACAAGGGGAATGGAATGATCATGAACACAACGGGAAGGACGGAGTATTTGGGGAGTGGAAAGGACCAATTGATGTTTAGAAAGGTTGGCTTGGAGGTCTTGCGACACCAAGGGTGTCTCTGTTTCTTATATGGCATGGAGTTGGGAAATAACACAAGAATGACATTTTTTGAGCAGCTTTTCCATGAGATGGGAACTAATGATCTTAGGTGAACCAGTGGTGATGCCTTGGAACTTATATTGGTGGCCCTCCTGGTCAAATTGCATGGTTAAGTCCTTAAAATCCATCAGAATGGGACCCCAAGTCCTTAGCTAGTCTTCACCCAACACAATTTCACAACTGCCCATGTCGATAGAAAACATATGAGATTTCAGGTGGTAGTCACCAATTTGGAGACACACATTTTTACAACCTCCTCCACATTTCATGGAACCACCATTGGCAATAATGATTTGGAAATTATTGATGGCATGGATGTAGCAATGAGTTTCTTGGGTAATGCGACGATGAATAAAATTATGGGTGCTTTCACTATCAACCAGAATGATGACCTTCCATTGCTTGATGTAACTGATTAGCTTGAGGGTTTGGGGAGAGGAGAAGCCAGTGAGAGCATTGAGGGAAATGATCGGTTCTACTTTGGGAGGGTTTGAGGGAGGGGTTATGTTAGTGGTTTCAGGTGACTCAGACATAAGGGGAGTTTCAACATCCTTTTCCGAAATATCCTCGGAGATGGCCATAAAAATATTTTGTTCCTTACACTTGTGGCTCGAGAAATATTTGTCATCATAATTATAACAAAGGCCTTTGAGTTGGCGTTCAACCATTTCAGCCATGGTCAATTTTTGGATCTTTAGTGAAGCGGAAGGAGTAGTGGGATTTACTGGTTTAGGGCGAGGGATAAAGGAAGGTTTTCGGTTTTGAGAAGATAAAACCTGTTGTTCTTCTTTAGCTCTTTTAGTATCCTCCACCCAACTCTGAGGATGAGCCATGAGGACATGGGCCTGAATCTCATCCTTGAGGCCACTGATAAAACACTCTCAGAAAAAGGCATCAGACATGCCCTCTGTTCGAAAATCCATGGGCTCAAAGGAAGGTATAAAGTCTTCCACTGTTCCTGATTGTTTCCACTTTTTCAAACAACCCAAATGGTTGGTGTTAGTGTCAAAGCATTCACAAAGCTTTTCCACAAAGTGTGTCCAAGAAATATGCCCTTGAAGAGAAGTTTTTCTCCATTGCCACCATCGCCAACGTTCTTGATCTAGATGGAGAACACCATACCAGAGTTTGGCCAAGTCATATGTAATGCCGTATAAAGAGAAATAATGTTCCATTTGGGTTACCCAACCAGTGGGGTCCGAGCCATCAAATTTGGTCACATCCACCCATGGAAGGCGTAGGTCACGTTGAAAGTGATGGTGCTGAAAGTTATGGGAATGAGAGGAATGTTAACCTTCAATATGTGGGGGTGAGTTAGAGGAAGGGTTATCTATAGGGATATGAAGCTTGGTGCAGAGTGACGAAAAGATAGATTCAAGATGGGTGGTCAGGTCTTGTTTGATTTCCTCCATTGAGGATTGCATGGTTGTATTGATGGCGACAACATTGGAACTGAGTTGTTTCACTTCTTGTTGGGTCTCGGTGAGACTAGATTGCAAGGTATTGAAGCGAGCTTCCAAGTCTTGGATACACGTATGGGCCATGAGGACGAGGGAACTGAACAGGGGTGGGTGGGGTAATTTATTTATTTATTTATTTTTCTGAAAAATGATATGTATGAATGGGATAAGGGAGAAGAGATGAATCCAATGGAATAGGTCTCAAATAATGGTGAAAAAATTTCCATTTTTTTTTTTAATACCTACGGAGTAATACTCTGGTCTGAATAATACTATAGTGATGAAATGCCTAAATTCTTAACCAAGAATAAATGTGTAGTGATTTGGCAACCCGAACACAGTTGCCCGACAATAGATCTTGTCTATTTTAATTTGTTTATGTTTCTTTCCCCAAGGGTTAGGTATTCAAGGTTTCTACAGACAAGGGTTTTCCCTGTGCTATAGCTCTCTGATATACGTGCGGGGTCTGACAGTAGTACTCGATACAATATCTTAGGGCACTAACTAAGGAGGATAGATTGTACCCTTAGTCGTATTACCTGACTACCAAGGTACTAGAGAGTATCTTCCTGAGTGCTGTTCTCAGTGGCACTATAGCAGTGAGGCAACCGATCGGTTTATCTAAAGAGGGCTTCATGTAATCTAGGCCGATCCATACATAGGTGCTGTCTGATGCACTACCACTCGAAGGGGTACCAACAGGGGTTACAAGGGTGGCCAACAAATGTGCGCTTAAGTACCACTTGTATTTCCTACGTGTATGAATCCTTCAACTGTGGGTTTATGCACACAATGACAGATCTCTGTGGCTTAAAGATGTCAGAATACGTCTCTACCCTAAAAAAAAATTTAACCCACACTTTCTGCTGAGGAAAGTTCTCTGATACCACTTGTAATATACCAGATATAAAAAGTATGCAGAACTGAAATAAAATGCTAGAAATGGTAGAATAACAACAATATAACCAGAAAAATCACCACAATAGAATTGAAATGATATAAGAATAACAACAAAAATATCACTTCGATTCTGGAAGCAATGTTCACGGGCCTCTTCGAGGGCGCAACCTCAAATTGTGCAGATCTCTATTACAATAATATCCAAGATAGGGTTCTCATACCCTCGACTCCTATTTATACTTAATATGTCTATAAAAAGAAGCATCTAGAGGAAGATCCTTCTAGAAGGGAAATATTCTATTAGGTCTTCTTACATTCTACTTATTCTATTTTATTGCAAGGCCTTATTAATATTGACCTTTATTACATCCAAATATATTGTTCTACCTATGTGCGGGTTAGGAACCTAACACCAAATGAGCTCAAGTGCCTTCTATTTATACTAATCTGGCCAGGTGAACATGTGTCTCTTCAAGTAGGGTCAACTTGTCCTTTTCTGCATATAATAATTCAATATTACTTATTCTGTTGAGCCGACTTGTCTGCCAGGGTTTTCACACATCTGTTTAGGTTTTCTCTTGCTTCCAAAATATTCTATTCTAGTCAAAGGTTTATCCACGGAGGTTAATACCTTACGCAGCTACCAAAACATCAATACTCACTCTTAGATAGGGAGGTACTTAACCATGATGTTCCCTTCTAGTCTTCATATCCTTGCTCACTATGCCATGATCCTCTTGTCATGTTTATGCAGACTATGCTACTGGTAGCATCATTACCTCACACATGGATACACTCATGTGGATATGTCAATCTCTTTTAGGGGATACAACCCACTAGAGAACACTAGAGCTACACCTCGTAGTGTGTGTTACCATCATCATCATGTGCTACACCTGCATGACTTTCTCACCCATGGCTACACCCATGTTGTGAGTATCATCATTAGTATCATCATTATCCATCCATCTCACATGGCATGGGAAAGACCTACATGGTCTTGTAGACCGGTAGCATCACCAGAGCTACATAGGATATCTCATGATCTTATAGATCATATTATGAGTAAAACCATCACAACCATACAGGTTCTCGACTACACCACTAGAGTACCAGACTGTCTCACTAGTGTAGCACCAAATCGGTATACCAGACCATCTCACTGGAGTAGCCTACAACTCGACATAAAGCATACAACTCGGCATGAAGCCTACAACTTGGCACAAGGCCTACAACTCGACATGAGGCCTACAACTCAACACAAGTCCTACAAATCAACATGAAGCCTACAACATGACACAAAGGCCTACAACTCGGAGAAAAGGCCTACAACTCGGTGCAAAGGTCTACAAGATCCTTCTTTGCAATTTTTCCATCAACTCCCTTTAACTGAGAGAATCCTCGAACCGCACTTTCATCTGCTGCATGTCCCTATGCATCCTGCAAAGTGTCCTGAAACCTTGCTTCTTCTTGATCACTGACTCCCTCTTAGTCCTTTCAAGTGTTTCTCTTCTGTGGTAACCTTCTAGTAATACGTAGGATAACCCGCTTGAAACATAAACAACAAGAGAAAAAGTATTTCCAATATAATAACATTTTATATAAGAACATATCAATTTCATGGTAATTCATTATAGAATTACCAAGGTGTCCTACCTGAGAACAAGAACTAGAAATATCTCCTAGAGAAGATGTTAGTTCATATTGCAATTAAGTACAATAAGCATTTATTTTAATAGTACATGCTACTAAGTATTCATTTGTTCCTAGAATTAATAAAATATAAAGGATTGCAATACTTAAGAAGAATAAAAATATCAAACTTGATATACAAACCTGGAGTCTGGCTATTGTTCCGCTTGAGTTTATTTTCTTCCAAGACAAGTATTCTTTTCAACCTGGAGAGTGTGTTGTTCCTTTGAATGTATTAGATCTGAGATCTTTCTCGCTCTACGATTTCTTCTTGGACAAAGAGATCCCTTCTCTTTCCAGAGATTCAGATCTGTAGTAGTTTTTTTTTATTGTTTCTCCTACTCCTCATTCATGTGCTTGGAAGATCCAAAAATAAAACTCTTCATCCTTTGACGCCTGCTCTTCAGTCTACAGTTCCATAATTTTTTCCTTTGTTCTTTACAAGATGATGTCAATCCTTGTCTTCCATTCTCTACCAAGAGACCATGCTTTTGCTGTGTCACTCTATTTTCATGGAGGAAGTCATGACTGCCTTTGACTTTGAAATTAACTAGTATTTTGAATTTGAACAGTCAAACCTTGACTTTCACCAGTTAAACTTGAACTTTGACCAGTCAAACAATGATGTTGACAGTCAAACATTGAATTTGACCCAAAAATTCAACTTCGACATTTTTTATGGTTGAGGGAACAGAAGATGTGTTCGGTTAGGGCGCACTAGGATAATAAAAGATTAGTCCAAATACTTCACAAAAAATTTCACTACAACTGGTACTAGCACTGCAACTGGTGCTGCAACTGGCATTGTAACTGACATTGTAATTGGTGTTGCAACTAGCACTGCAACTGCAATTGTGCTACAATGAGCTTGACAGAGAGTTGTGGATCTACCTTCTAGTGGTTAGACTATTCCAAAGGTGGAGTGGGCCCATAACCTATTAGAATGTTGTGCTCATTTAACCATATAAAATATCACAATATTGTCACCCAACCATAGGCACACAACCACCCTTGAGCACCATAACCCTTGACAGATAAAATGATTCCAAAAGCAACACTAGACCCAAAAAATAACCAAGAAAGAGAGAGTGCACCTTTCTTTTAAGGTAGCGCACTAAGTAGAAATTCCCAAACCACAAACTGAGACCAGTACCCAACTGCAGTCGTTGCAACTGCACTCTTCCTCTAGAATTGCACACCAATTTCTTGAGTGTGAGTGTGTTACCAAATGATCTCAAGTGCCTTCTATTTATACTAATATGGCTAGGTAAACATGTGTCTCTTCAAGAAGGTCCAACCCGTCCTTTTCTTTATATAATACTTCAATATTACTTATTCTACTAAGCCGACTTGTCTTCCAAGGTTTTCACACATCTATTTAGGTTTTCAATTGCTTCCAGAATATTCTATTCTAGTCAAAGGTTTATCCATGGAGGTTAATACCTCCCGCAGCTACCAAAACATCAACACCCCCCACTTGGTGAAGGGACCTACGGTGATGACTGGGTGAAGAGGGGAATGATGCAAGCACATGTTATGAGTGAACACCTGGAAAGGGTGACATTTTTGACCACTTCAACACAATCTTTAAAAATTGACGACCAAAAATAACCAGCTCGCAATATATTTTGGGCTGTCACAAGCTTGGATAAGTGACCACCACAAGCCCCACTGTGACAGTCATTGAGAACGACTTATACCTCCTTGTGAGTCAAACAATGACACAAAATAACATCCACCCCTCGACGATACAACGTTTTGCCGATAATGAGGTAGTTTTTGGCTTGATGAAATATACACTGTCAATCGTCTCTCGAAAGATGTCGGGGAAGATTTAGAGTTTGAAGGTAGATTAGAATATATCCATACCAAGGTTCCGAATATGATATAAGGAAGATGTGTTCATCAATGAATGTATCATCATGAAAAATATCCTCATCGTGCATAGGGAAGTCTGACATCAGTTCGAAAAAAACTAGCGATTTATTGGATTTTGTGGAGACAAAATCAAGATCAAACTCCTGCAAAATCACAATCCATTTATTGTATTCCCCCCCTATGATACACCTTGTAAGGACATATTGAAATGGATTGATATCAACAACCACGGTAGTCTTGCAGAGTAAGATATAGTGACATAATCTTTGAACCGAATGCACGACTGCTAAGGATAAATTCTCTACGTGAGAGTACTTAAGTTTAGGACCAATTAGATTTCGACTAATGTAATATATAGAGTGCTCATGGAGCTCGTCAATCTCCTAAGCGATAACCATACCAACCGTCCCTTCAAACGCGACAATATAAAGAAAAAAATATCTACTATAGTCTAGGGGCTTCAATAGAGGTGCTTGGTGAGATTATGTACCTTGGAAGTGTTCCCCATGTGTTTGTGAGCTCCTAAAAACATGTGGGAAGTACTATGTACTCCGTGCCTTGTAATTTATGCCTAATTTCACTATGACTTGGGAGATTTAAGTCAAAAGTGAAATTTGGTCATTTTAGCCTAAATGACTATTAATTCACTTTGTGGGTGAATTAGGAGACATGAAGTGAACTTAGGGAACTTAACCCAAAGTCGGTTTGAGAGTGAGATTATTATGGGATGATCTCAACCTTTGATTGGACATGAGATAAGATGATCTCAACCATCCATATTTTAGGTTTCATTATGGAGGTTCAAGAGGGGCGCAAAGGGAAAATGAGAGCTCATTCACTCATTTGTTCACTTGGAGAGTTTGAGAGAGAACATGAGGATGAAGTTGGAGGCTAGAGTTGAGGAAATCTTGGGATCTTCTATCCATAGATTCAACCACATAGCTTAGGTCCTCATTTATTTGTTGGAGTAGTTCTTTCTTGGAGGAGGGCACACTTGGTGAGGAGGGCGCACTGACAACAGGGAGGAGTTTCAGAGCTCAGATTGTAGTGATGTTAGTTTCAGTGGATAACTACATCTTAGTATCAAAGTATTGTGGGAGGGTTTATCCATTGGAGCCTTCATTCAGTAGATGTAATTTCCCCCACCTCTTAGAGAGGTGAGGAGGAGACTCAGTGGCCTGGGCACCCCCACTAGGTCATAGTCTCACACTGAAGGGGGGGAAATTCAAGAAGTTAAAATTTATATTTTTAAGTTGACTTAAGAAAGGGAAAGGATAAAGGAGTAATAGATAACTCAATAGAAGAATAGAAGATTAACCCTAGGAGTTAACCTAACTCAACAGAGAATTAGAAGGAAAAGTATAAGTAAGAGGCTGGGGTGCACCTATTATTCATTCTGGTTTTGGATTAGCATTTGCTATTGCCCTTGAGCATTCAGTTTGGGGGTTTTGTTGTACAAACCCTTGGGAGAAACTCAGTGGTGAAATATCCACTCACCTTGTTCCACAACTTGGTCTCGGGGATGAAAGACTCCTCCACACCATTCTAGTCTCAGGGCCAGTTTATCGAGGGAGGTTCGATCCAACTTATCTTGAGGGCCTAGGGCCATTCCAACAGTTGGGTTTTGTTTGTAGGGGCATGACCATCAGTTTGAGGGATTTTTCGGAGGGTTATCATAATTCTACATTTGTCTACAGATTGGGACGTCTAAGAGCCATAGGCGACATCCTGTGATTCAGTAAAACTCAGATCTAGGGAGATCTGCTTGAGATCTGAGCCTGAAACTTCTCCCACGGGATTCTCATAGACCGATCTATATTCTTGGAGAGTTTAAGAGAATTTGGAGGCTTCCTTCATCAGGGCCGAACTTTCTAGGGTTTCAGTCATCTAGTGGGGTGCACCATTCAGTGGAGATTTTAGATATACAACAATTGAGAGGGATCGTGGAGATTCGGGCATCTGGGTTGTTCTTACCCTCACCCGATATATATTCTTGGAGAGTTTCAGATCATTTGGAGATCTCCTTCATCAGGGTCAAACCAGCTATGGTTTCAGTCATCTAGTGGGGCACACCATTCAGTGGAGAATTCAGATCTACGGAGTTTGAGAGTGGATTTGGGAATTTGGACATCTGGGTTTTCCTTGCAGTATCCCGATCTATCATTTGGCATATTTCTCGGGATGATTGGACAATTTTGGTAGCAGGGCATAATTATTCAGGGCTTCAGCATTCTAGCAGGACGTGGCACTTTCCAGCTTGGAGGTTGAGCATTAGTACGGCTCAGATCTGCTTGATTTAGTCTTCATTGTATATCCAGCCTTTGGAGGCTCATTTT
>ML784614.1:481577-498525 GCA_009831015.1 Picea engelmannii
CTTGTACGACCATTTGAGGTTTATGCCAGATCGACCATCTATTGTATTGATCTTACATTGCTCATAATAAAAAGGTAAGATCTTTGCTTGTGCTTCTACATCTTGAATATATTGTGATCTCCATGTGTTGATGAATCTTGTATACGCTTAAAAACTCAATAAATTAGTAGTATTTAGTGATTCCAAGAAAGAATTTGGCTTGGGATCATTACAACAGAGCACTTCAGTTCAATGGTCTAGGCAACATTGTGAGGAGGGTGCAACATCCTAGGGAACATATTCTTCATTTGGGCTTGTGTTGCAACTTGGTTCAAGCTGCTATTGTATTAGGTTCATCTATTTATTGTACTTTTTGTATTCCACCTTCTATTCTCCACATATATACACTCATATTCCAAATTGGTTTTCCCTAGGGGGGTTTTATCCAGGGTCATTTTGACCAAAAATACCTGTGTTCATTTTCATGTATGCTAGTGTTTAGAACAACAATATTTTTAGAAGTAAATATCTCTAGGTGTGTTACATATATTTTAGTATGCATGTGCTAACATATTGGTGACAAATACTACATTATAGAGCACCTAAATGGCCTATGTAACTGTAACAAAATAACGAAGAATTTCCTGAACAATTTGTTGTTATAAAACAACGACAAACATTTGTTTGACACTTGAAACTTAGAGACAAATTGAGGTCAAAGACAGACCTAGTTGGTATCTTGTTAGGACCTGGAAAATCTTCAGTGCTGGCACCAGGGATTTCTTAAGAGAATCAAAGGATTCTTGGGCTCGATCATCCCATATGAACGGAGTATCCTTTTTCAAGAGACACATAAAATCATTAGTTATATTGGGATAGTTAGCTAAGAAATGATGAGGAAAGTTAGCCTTCCCATGTAAACCCTGAAGTTGTCGAATATTGTGTAGGGGAGGCAATCAAAGTATTGCCTCAACCTTCATGGGGTCCACCAGGATCCCATGCTCAGAAACTATGAATCCCAAAAGGCGGCTTGACCTAACGCATAAGATTCATTTGTGAGGGTTCAATTGAATATGATAATAGAGACATATTTCAAACACTAGTCAAAGATGAGTTAGATGATCAACCCTCTTGCTAGAGTGAGTAACAAGATCGTCTCTATAGGCTCCAACTATATTCTTAAGGTTGTGGAACATGAAGGTCATGGCACATTGACAAGTTGATCCGACTTTTTTAAGGAGGAAAGGAATTTTACGGTATGAAAATGTACCCCAAGGAAAAATGAACGCCATTTTATGTTGATCATTGGGTTTAATTTGAATTTGATTGTAACCTGAAAATCCATCCATAAAAGAAAATACTTCGCTTCCTGCACACTCATCAATAATATGATCAATAAAGGGAGTGGGGAAGTTATCTTTAGGAAAGGATTTATTCAGGTCCCTAGAATCCATACATACATGGACGATTCCTTGCTTCTTATATACAAGAACAGGATTGGATACCCATTCAGTCAAGGGAACCGTGTACATGAAGCCAACATTAAGCAACTTCTCCACCTCTTCCTTAATAGCGAGGGCCTTCCTAGGATTTACAACCCAAAGTTGTTTTTGAACTGGCTTAACATTCAAATAAGTTTTAATTTCAAGTTCGAAAATACCAGGGTGAATTTCTGACATCTCTTCATATGACCAAGCAAATACATCTCGAAATTCCTTAAAGAGATCGGTACAAATTTGAATTTTTTCAGGCGAACAATCAACACCGATATATACATTTTCAATTTTACCAGGGGTTCAAGATATGTTGATCATGACGCTAGGGGAGATATTCACCATGTTTTCTTCAATATATATACCATGCATATCTAACAAAACTACGATGTGATCAACCATCTCACTCATGACAGACCTAAACTCATCTTGTTCAATCCTCTTAAGCTCTGGGAGAAAATAAGATCTATGATGAAGGTCGTCCCTGTTGGGGATACTTTACACACACCTAGGATTTATTTTTCCTAAGGTTTTCCCTATGTTTATTAGTCATTATTCAATATCCTATAGTTTAGGGAGGATATTCCTCTAGGAGAATATTCTCTTCAGTTCACACTTCATTTTGATCAGTTGAGTGGATTCTAGATGGCACATTGGGATCATCACCATGCAACATTGGGATCATCACTAGCTAATGTGAATTGTCCTTGGGATTATTACTAGACTAGAACATTACTTATGATTCCCTGATATTCTCCTCAGTTCACTCTGTTTCAGTTATTTAACTAAATACTGAGAGACTAGTTAACTCAGACTAGGAGGGAGTTCACTCCTGTAACTGCCTGAGAGACTAGACTAGTTGGTAGTTTACTCCTGTAACTACTGGTGTGTGTCCAGATCACTCTATACCACCACTAGGGGGCATTGGATTCTCCTCCAATGCGCATTATTTGATTTATACAGATTATATCATGTATAGATTATCATTCATTCATTTGGTTAATGAGAATTCTTCCATTCTTTCTCTCCTGCTTCTCTTTTCTCATATTTTCTCTGCAAACTGTGTATGTCATTTTCTAGCTAGATACATTTTGTGTAGGTTCAACACATTTACATGGTATCATAGCTGATAGAGTTCTAGGGAAAAGACACACTAGATTATTTTTCCAGGCACCAAAGATTGAAGACAACGGAAAAATGGAATTTCCAAAAGAATTCATTCTTACACCGTACAATTTCTTTGCATGGAAAGAGAATATGATAGTGCATCTTCGAGGCAGAGGATTATACAAGTTAACCATGGAAACAGAGACCAATCCCACATCATCCATATAAAAATCCAAGTATCTGAATCGAATGGATGAAGCGTTTGGAACTATTTGCAGTCTCATTTCTCCTGAACTCCTGTTTCAAATATCCTCATGTAAAACTCCCAATGAAGCTTGGACCACCATGGAAGGGATTTTTGGAAAAGAGGACGAGATGAGGGGACACATTCTCTAGGTGGAATTTCTCACTTTGGATCCAAAATCCTTCGACAATTTCCAACATTTCTTTACCAAATACAAGGATTTGCTGTCGCAACTCAAGGCTTGCGGGGTTGATAAATCTAAGGAGGAGAAACAAATGGTTCTTACCATTCTCTCCAAACTTGGTCCAGAATACTCAGTGTTTGTATCCACAGTTCATTCAGTTAGGATTGCCTCTAGAGCCACCTGGAAAATTCCCTCTCTTGAGGTCTTTATTGAATCTTTGACACAAGAGTAGAACAAGCTTATCAACATGGGAAAAATCAAAGGCCCAAAGGCACATGCACTTACTGTGAATGATGGTAGCGGTCATCAAAATAAGAAATATAAAGATAAAGACAAAAGGAAAGCACATGCAAATCCAAAGAAGTAACGTTACTCAAAACCCTTCAATGATGCCTCTGGATCCAATGGTGGAAAGGGAAGAAAAGGGGAAAAATTCACTTACTACCATAAAGGATTCCATCCAAAATCCGCATGTATGGAGAAATATATAGATCAAATGGCCCAAATACTTCAACAAAAAAACCTTGGAGATCACATCCTCGAGGGTGCCAAGAAGAAGAAACCAGAAGATCGGAATCATAAGAAAGGAAATTCTAGCCATGCTTTGATTTCCATCAACTCCTCTCCTGATTCTTGGATCGTAGATTCAGGTGCATCACAAAATATGGCAGCCACAAAAGAAGTCTAATCTTCATTGGACGCATGCAAAGGTCCTCCTATTCTGATGGGGGACAACTCTCACAAACGGAATCTCCGAGAATGTGCTACACTTTCCCAAACTTTCTGTCAATCTTCTCTCTGTGTATCATGTGACAAACTTCGACACCAGAAAGAGATTTATATTCATACCCAATGCTATGGATATATATGATATGCAGACCAATTCCAAGGTTGCTATCGATGAGGTAAATCATCAATCCAAAATCTATACATTTTCTAAATTAATTGAACCAGATTCTGCATTACTTCTTACCCATGTAAATGAAAGAAGTAGGATATGTCATGAAAGGTTCAAGCATTTAAATTTTAGATATATGCAACAACTTATAAAGCATGGAATGGTTGATGGTCTACCTGACATCCACTTCTTCAAAGGAATTTTTGAGGGATGTGTTCTTGGAAAACAATCTCAAGAAAAATTCGACAAAGGAAAGACTCAGAAAGATTCCTTTCCTTTAGATTTGATCCATAGTGATATAATGGGCCCTTTTCTGCATCCATAAATCAGTAAATAAAGGTACATGCTCATTTTTGTTGATAATTTCTCACACTTCACATGGACTTTCTTTCTGAGGAAAAAATCAGAGGTCTTTCAACACCTCAAAGATTTCAAAGCCCTTGTTGAAACACAGTCAGGAAAGAAGATCAAATCCCTCCGAATAGATAATGAAGGGGAGTATGTCAACCATGAGATACAAAATATTTGTCTTGAGTTTCGGATTCAGTTGCAACACACAGTTCCTTATACTTCGCAACAAAATAGAGTTGCTGAGATGAAAAATAGATCTCTAAAAGAGATGGCATCTTGCATGCCACATGCAAAGTCACTTCCATAGAGATTATGGGCTGAAGCACTTAATTGTGCAACCTACATCCAAAACATATATCCCCATAGATATTTCAAGGATAAGACTCCCTACGAGGCTTGGAGCGACCTCAAACTGAAAGTGACTCACTTCCGTATTTTCGGTTCACGTGCATGGGCTAGGATTCCCTCTGAGAAGAGGAAGGCACTTGATCCACAAAGCACATAGTGCATCTTTGTTGGATACCTCAACGGTGTGAAGGGATAAAAAATCATTGATATTTCCTTGGACCGACCCATCATTGAGTGGAGTGTCCAATTCGAGGAAAGTGTCTCACATGTACCTCAACAACCGCATGCAGACACTTTTGTTCTTCCACCTGTCAGAGATGATGAGCATGCACATGCTGAATCTTCTTTATATGAGAGTTATGATTCAAAGGATTTAGATGATCTAGATACAAATTCATTTTATTCAGATGTAGAGTCAGTGCATGGAGATGCAGATTCAGAGCCATATTTGAGGCCCAACTGGGCCAAGATTACTCTTCAGGATGTGAGAGATCTTATTGGGGATCCAGCTGATACTAGGAGGACTCGATCTGATTTCAGGGAGCCTCCTCTTGCACTCACTTCCATTGAACTGATGCCACGGATGAATCTTTTCTTGGTTCAGTCTTCAAATCTACAATCCTATGGCGAGGATGTTGGAAATCCCTTTTGGGAATCCACCATGCAGGAGGAGTACAACTCCCTCCTCGAGAACCAGACTTGGGATTTGTTTCTCCTTCCTTCAGGAAGGAAAATTTTCATGTGCAGATGGGTCTACAAGACTAAGAGCATAGTGGATGGACATGTTAGTATATACAAAGCCAAGTTATTTTCAAAAGGCTTTCAACAAGTGCACAACATTGACTATCATGAGACCTTCACTCCAGTAGAGAAGATGGATTCCATACATTTGACACTTTCCATTGCGGCAACAAAAGCATGGGAATTTCATTAGATGGAAATGAAGAATGCATTTCTTCACAGAGATATCTATGAGGAGATCTATATAGTGTAGCCCCAGGGATTTATGCAGGATTCATCTTGGTGTATCGAGTGAAGAAGTCTCTTTATGGCCTCAAGCCGACCCTAAGGGCATGGTATGCCAAGATGGACTACTACTTGTTGTCACATAAATTTGTACATTCTAAGACATACCCGAATGTTTACATGCTCAGAACGGCTGATTCACTTCTACTACTAGTTATGTATGTTGATGATTTGTTGATCACTGGTTGCTCGACTTCAGCAATTGCTGTAGTTAAGAGGATTCTACATGATAGGTTTCCAATGATGGAAATGGGTGTTACACATCGAAATTACTCACTTATATAGTGTCGCAAGTGTCGTCATTACAAGTGTCGCAAGTGTCGCATTTTTCTCACAAGTGTCACAAGTGTCAAGAAAAACATACTGCCATAATGCCTATGTTGTACCTATAACGACATCAGAAAGACACTTGAAACACATCAAACATTTGATTTGGAAGAAGAGGAAAGGTTAACTGGGTTTATGAACCTATTTCCATTTGAAAGAACCACGAACATTGAGTTTTTATAGGAGAGCGCTCCCCTATACCTCTCTCAGGAGTGCTAGCGCCCCCCTATATACTATCTGGGAGCATTATAACACTCCATCTGCCCTTTTGGAGGAGCGCTGCTACTATCAGGAGTGTTGGCGCCCCCCTATAGATTACTAGGGAGCGTTATAATGCTATGATTTCCCTTTTGAGGGAGCACTACCTATTCTGGGAAACAATTGGTTTGTTGAGAAGAATGGGGGAAAGATCTCTTCAATCTTTGAAGGCAGTTGGATTCGAATCCTTAGTCAAGCCATGATCTTAGGGAAGATATCTAACTGAAGGAGGAAAATCCTCAACTTACCCTAAATATATCTCAAGTGGTTGGGCCTCTCTAAACCTATATAAGAAGACCCTCTCATGGTGAAAAGGGGGGGAAGGATTGGAAGCATGAAACCTATGATCTCATAGGAAACACACAGTGAAGTGGAGAATAATCAATGAAGCTATTGTCATTCTGATCGTGGGTCTTTTGAGCAAGGGTTAGACAAGGAGGACCTGATGAAGCTGCTGAACTCGCATCTACGATTGTAATTTTCCTTCGTTGTTGTTCTCATCAATATAATATGCTTGGCCTATTTCTTTCTAGTTTGTGCTTAATCTCACATGAACTTGTCTCTCATAGATAGGTCTATTTCAAACTAATCTCAATAGAGTAGGAAGTTGTTTGTACTTTTGTTTGTCTACATGGCTTATCGAGGAGTTCAATATTGGAGCTCAACTCGGATCGTGCAGGGACAAACATCGGTAAAAGGTACTTCTTTTCTCCTTCCTCATCACACATTGGTTTATCTAGATATAAAAGGAAGTCAGTGACCACTATAAGCATCTTTTGTCTTAAGATTTAAGAGCTTAGCTCTCAAGAGGAGATCTACCTGTCCGCAGGGAGATTTTCCTTTAACAAAAATTGGCGACTCCACTGGGGAAGGAATCCTATTGTATTTCCTTGGTTTGTACCTACCCTTTTACCACCTTTCATATCACTTTTTCAGTTTGTTTATGATCCATTAGCCTTCTCCCATATTCGCTTACATTTTCACCAATATTTATGCATTCTGGGTGAATGTTTTGCAATTTTTTGGCTCTTTTTCTGAGCTTCTAGGAAGCCTGGCGCCCCCTACCCTTGATATGAGAGCGCCAACACTCCCTGGAAGTCTTAGACAGAGCTTTATAACACTCTGGTGTCCCTTACAATAGAGCACTAACCTCTCCTTTGCAAAAATACCTTCCAAAATTGCATTTTCTGAGGTCTAGACCCTGTTTTTTCACTTGCCAAGGTTCTTTATGATTCAATGCTTCTTCCCATTGACCTTTGACATCCTTCCTTTTGAGGAATGAGAATTTTTCTATTCATATTTTGTGGCCTTCTTCGTTCTTTTGAGTTTTTCTGTCATTGAAAACTTGGAATCAATCCTTTGCTTTCTTCTCTCTTATTCGACTGAGCAGGAACTCTGGTGAAGGGCACCAACAATCTGTGAATCATCTTATTTGGTTCTTTGAGGTCATTGTTCTTAAACATATCCTTTTTGTGTGAATTGTTTGATTTTTCTTTGCTATATTTTGTTTTCTTTTTGCTTCTTGTTTCAATCATAACAAGAGGGTGTGTGTCATGTGTGCGAAATCTAATCATGCTTGTCCAAATCTCCTTGATCTGAAAGGGTAATTAGCAGGAGAATTTTTTGCATTGAATTAATCATCATTCGCATACAAACGAAAAGGATACATCTTAGTGACTGGTTTTCATATTAGAAGGCGTTTTTGAAAATGTTTTAGCATTGCATTGGATTCGATTGAGAACTAATTGATTGAGGACATCTCATATTAGTGTTTGAGAGTGAAAATGACTCTTTCTCTTTCCCTTAAATATGCGTTCATTGAAAAGAAACGATTGCTTATGATATTTCATGCATATTTTTGGGAATTGAGTCCTCATCTCATCAGTTTCACTTTCGTGCACCCTTTGAGTAAAGAACAATTGTAAAACGAACACTAATTAAAAATTATCTAGAACATTTTTTTGTTTTTAGGATCTTCCACCAACAGTAGACTAGGGTTAGCACTTTGGATTAGGCTATGAGTACAACTCTCCAAAGTTTTCAAAACAAACATTAGCATCTTGAGCTAGGGAGAGTCAAATCTAATTATCGTTTTGGTTTTCTAGGATCCCCCTCTCACACAAGGGATACGCATGAGGTCGCATTCGGGTGAATTACAGAGATTATCGCTCCGTGGTTCAACTGTTTGTAGTGGTCGGATCGTATATTGGGGGTCACTTGAAGGTATACCCACGATTATGTGTGGGAGCCTCTCGAGTTGATTTCAGACTTGTTATCCTGCCCATACGTTTCAGATCGGACTGTCGACTGTAACCGCCCAGGGACTCACTGCGAATTGGTGTCTTTAGTTGCCATAATATTTAGGTACTTACAAAAGGTGACAGTGAAGGGAAGTCTCATTGTACCTGGAACAAACATTGGTCAAACTCACTTGGGCTCCTTGGAGGGTAAATCCACAATTACTGCATGAAAGCTTGCACCAAGGTGAAAGTCCGTTAAGCAGGTCACCATTGTAACTATTCCACCATTTCCTAGCCCCTTCTTGACTTGATCACGCGACGTTGGATTTCATCACCAACTAGTACGATCATCGAGAGAAGTTTTGTTTGCTTGGTTGATTCCTAGATTTTATTAGTGCATGTTGTTTCTTTTTGTTAGTTGGCCCTATATTTTCAGTGTGTTCTGTTATTCTCCACAATTGAGCCTGTAGATGATAAAGGTCTTCGCCAAACATGTAGGATGCAAGGGATGCCTCCGGAAGGCTATCAACCCTTACCTCCTAACCCTCCAGAAGACAACTACCGTAGAGAAGTATAAAATCGATCCGACACTGGAAGTGCTATTTCTCCTCCATTAGATAACTCAGAAGGCACTTTGGTCATAGTTGAAACTCCCACTACATCTGTGTCGATAACTCCTCTCGAACCACTTTTGGTTCGTTTAGACTCCCTTGGGAACGTCATAGACGAAGAGATCCCACGATTACTGGAGAGGATATTTACCGAAACATATATGGGATCCACAGAACCAATCTTTGGTGACGAGTATAGGACTCCTGTTCATCCTAGCACCGCAGTAGATACCAACCCCACACCTACTCGTTCTGTATGGAGGAATTCATTGGGACACAATCTCTATGAACATTTTGAATCCTTTTTACAACCGTTTCAACCTCATGACCCTCCTAGTGAAACAGGACCATCCAGTCAAACCATGAATCACCCAGTCAATCAGGTTATTAACCCTACTGTTACACTAGCACAAGTCCATCCTAATGCTGGACTCATCACCTCTACTCATCTCCAAAGCACTTCAATCTCTACCCCTGTTTCTATAGGTTTTTACTCTACAACTCCACATCTTCCACATGATCCTACTAGGACATCTTCTCACCCAAGAATGCAGACCCCTGCTGGCCAAACACAACGAGCTGGAGGGAAACCACCCTCTAACGAACATTTCCCTCCTAGAGTAATACCTTTCCATGGTGGGCCTAACCCTCCCAAGGGACAACCCCCTTTTCATGCTCCTCCTGGAGGGAAACCTCTGTTTGCCAGTCATACCCCGGTTGTAAATCCACCACTGGCAGGGGGACAACGTTCGTTTGTTGGAAACCCTTCACAATCCTGGGGAGTATCTTCAGGAGACACTTTTACTCAACCCCACGTTGGGGGGCACTCGTATAATAATCCACTAGGGGGAGTATCCAATCCTTTTCCTTCCGGAACATCTTACAGACAATCTTATCCGGGCGGCATCCCAAACACCACCTGGATTTCTTCGGGACCACATTCTTATCCTCCTCATGGGTCTAATGTGTACCCACCTCTGGGATCTACTCCTTACCATTCTCAAGGGAAATTTTTTTATCCTCCTCACGGGCAAATAAATCACCCGGCCTATAATGTTCAGAACCCACCGAGTTATTCAAATGTTTCTCATGCACCATCAAATCCTACTTATCCTGGCCAACAACAACCATATGTAGGAGGACCTACTAGTTACAACTATCCACTTAACCCAGTTTATGGTCCTATTGGTGTTCCTATGCCACACCAGTATCATTCGTAAATTAACCGACAACTACCTTTCCTTGCGACTCTGGATCTCCCAGACTTGTCTCGGTTAATGAATGATCCTATTTTCCATTCACCGGTTTGGCCGGTCATTCCAGCTAAAATTACTTTTGATATTCTGAAATTTGATGGAAACCCTGGTAAATATCCAAACAACCATGTGATGACTTTCCATTTGTGGTGTTCATCAAACTCCCTCATGGATGATTCTATATGTTTGCGTCTTTTCCAGTGAACACTTACCGGTTCAGCAACAAAGTGGTATATTGAACTACCATGTGCTTCTTTTCATGATTTCAATTCCCTTGCCATGTCATTCCTCACGCACTTTCAACTGCCTATTCTCTACGAGACGGGTACTAAAATCTTGACCTCCCTTCATCAAACTAACTCCGTGCATATCTTTGACCATATTCATGAGTGGAGGCGATGACGAAGGATGATCAAGGCAGTCATTCCTGACATACTATTGGCAGAATGGTTTACTAAATCACTGTTACCCCCGATCGCTCGTGATGTCTCTATGGGTGGTGCGGTCACAGAGGAACAAGACATTGCTTGGGCTCAGTATTTACATTTGGTTTATTCCCAATCTAGTACTTTGTATGATTTTCTTTCGAATGCTGCTCGAGCTAATACTGATCCTTCTAAGCCATCATCCTCATCTCATGCGGATGGTGTTATCAGTTCCGTCAAAACTCAATCTTTTTCCAAATCGAATACACCCTCCTCTACCTCCCCCCAAACTCAGATCTCTGAGGTGAATGCAGTTCAATCTATCCCTTCGCAACAATCCAGAGGTAAGAAGAAGACAAAGAATAAATCAAAAAATAACAATGAACAAACAAAGAATCAAGCTCAACCACCTGCTACCGAAAATAAAACACAACGGAAGCTGAAGTTCCTGTATATCATTTGTGGTGATGATCACTACACTCGAGACTATCCACTTTACAATGAAGTGGCCAAAATTTTCCAAGGAAATTCACAACCCTCTTTGCTTACTCAGCCTTTCCCACAACAACAATCCATGGTTGCTCAAACGCCCTCTCCTGGGGGCAGTTCTAGAGATCCTCATGATGAGGCCTCATCGATTGCACATATTTATATGTTTAATGGGATCAATTTGACCACTCTCTCTAAGACATACGACACCCCAAGTAACCCTGACAAAGGAAAGGACATTAACGGTACCGATAATTTACCAGATCCATCATTGTCCTCCGTTAGTCTTCCATCAGTTAATCCTCCATATGGACCACTTCAGATTGAGAAACCCATGTTTGACTCTATCTTACACCCTCCTAAGAGCACTATATGTAAAGCTACCTTTAATCCTAGTTCACGTGCCACCCAGAACTACAACATTGTTGCAGATTTGTCTCAATCACCATGTGCTATGTCTGCGTTAGAAGTTCTAGAACACTGCCCCAATCAATGTAGAATTCTCTTGGCCTCTCTTGGCACTGTTGATCCTAAGTTGTCCAACCATATCATGTTTAACCTGGACAATTATGCGTCTCAAGTCTCCCACCAACTTGCTTTCCAGGTTGATGTTGTTGTTCACAACCAACAAATACACTGAACTATTCTGGATGAGGGATCCTCGACTTGTGTCATGTCTTTGGTGTGTTGTAAAGGTTTAAAATCACCAGCACTAAACAAATCCCCAATGATGTTACGTGCCTTCGATGGGCGAGGTTTTCATCCCCATGGGATTTTACAGTCCCTGCCCATCCAAATGGGTGGAAAAACTATTACTGTTGATGTCAAGGTGGTCGATTCTCCCCTCGATTACAACTTGTTACTTGGAAGAAGTTGGTTTTATGCTATGAATGCCGTTGCCTCATCATTTTTTTGATGTGTCCAATTTTCTCATCAGGGAAAAATTGTCACTGTTGATCAATTGGATTTCTGCACAACCGATGCTCGCGCTCCCTCCACCAACAATATTCCTTTCTTGGGAGACCACAAGATCACGTATGAAAGAGTTGGTGTTGGCTTACTGAAATATTCTAGCCTCATGGGTACCTTCCCTACACCACTTCCGACTACACATCATATTGCCACCGTCGATATGATTTCAACCGCTGCTTATCAATCTTTGGAATCATCTGACTCTTGGATTGTACCTCATCCATTGGAATTCGAAGCACTAGGTGACACTGTGCCACTTAGTCCAGCCGAAACATCATACGTTTCTACCCAATCCACTTCTCCCTCGTCGGTTGATCAACATCTATTGGCACCCGACAGTTCCTCGATGCAATCACGGTTGAGTTCCTTGTTGTCTACAATCGACTGCATTTCCCCAATTTTTCCTTTTGATGAATCTATTATGGAAATGCTTCGCATTGACAAGTTACCTCGGCATGATAACCGTCACTGATCCTTTTTTTTCCTCATCGTGAAGAAATTCAGGAAGATATATAGTCTATCTCCCCTCCTGATGTCGATTTTCTATCGTCTCCCATGCCTTCGACTTCCGATGATTTAGATCCGGTAGTGGACATGGTGATTTATTCGATAGGGATATTGGAGCCTAATCTCCTTAGCCCTATCGTGACCCTCGACATGTGTTCCTTCCCGAGTGATTATCTTCCATCCAGCGAAGACCTCCTGGAAGCCATGACCGCGTTTTGTCCCTTGACATGGTATCCTTCCAGAGCGTTATTCTCTTGTAAGCCATGATCAAGTAGAGTCAACGAGCATAGTTTCTCTTCTCTATGGCAAGCTCATTAAAAAATGAAATAGAGGCCCTTAGCATAGTTATTTTCTTGTGTCAATCTCGTTAAAAAATGAACTAGTCACCTCTCTTGAACCTTCCTTTCATCCACCCTTCTCATTTTTCTCCTCTAGTAGAGAGATTGGTGACAACCTCAAAGTCGGTGAATGAATTGAAGCTTTGAGGGCTTGTCTCCAGCCTTTGATGATCATTCTGGAGTTAAGCCTCTAGCTCTCAAGCTGGGGGCATACCGAGCTTAGTCTTTGTTCTTTCTCGTGCTCGTAAATACATCAGAATGCATCCGGGTAGACTTTTATCTGTTTTTCGGACCTGTATGGATACACGAAAAAGGAACCCCCTGGAGTCTCCTTTAATCTCTTTTCAAACTCTCTAAACATGAAAATATTTCTGAGTGATATTGCTTCCTTTCCCACTCGTTAAACGGTTTGAAAGGGCGTCTTTTGAGTGATAATTTATCTCTTTTTCGGCCTCGCAAGACTAACATTATGAAAAATGACAACACTGGAGTCATCTTTAAGTTCTTTTCAGACTCTCTAAAGATGAAAATATTGCCGAGTGATCTTGTTCTCTTCACGCTCGTTAAAGTATTTGAAGAAAATGTCTGTTGAGCAATAGTTTATCTCTTTTTCAGTCTCATCAGACTACTTTATGAAAAATGAACTAAGAGAGTTCTCTTTGAAGTGTTTTTCCAAACTCTATAATCATGAAAAACCTTCGAGTTTTCCTTCTTTGGACTCGTTAAACAATCATACATTGAAGGGCCGATATGGGATCGAACCCTTACTTCTTCCAGTTTGTTAAACAAAGGAAGAGGAACTTACCGAAGGTGAGTTATATCGAGCATGTGTTTCCCTCCTTGAGCTCATTAAATCAAAAAGAGGTACTCATCTATCTGGATGGGGGAAAAAATTGAAATAAGCAAGCCAAGCAGTTTTTGAGAACATTACCAAGTAGCTCTTAGAGTCTCCCTTGAACACGACACTTTGTCTTTGCGCACATCTTAATCCGCTGAAATTCTACACTGAACCAATCCTCTGAGTTTTTCTTACTCCTTTGGGTCACTCGATGAAAGTCACAGTATCCATTGCATCATTGTGTTTTGGTCCATGCCATGTTTCTGCTATTGTGCCTCAGTGTTCAAGGGAAGTATCCGCCTCAAGAGTCAGCCATAAAAAATATCTTGTCTCAATACCCATGTCAGTCCATGTTCATTTGATCTACCAATTACATGTCTGTGTCCGTTTCATGTCATTGATGGGGGATACATCAAGACCCTCCTTCGACGAGTCTATTCCTGTTGACTTCAACACATTATCTAGGAACTAGACTTAGAAACTAACTAGTGCTTTGGGACCTGCATGCCTCAATGGCAAGCCTCCTCACATTCGACAGTAGGTTTACATCATTGACCTCTGATCAGATGATTCCATGGATGTTCGACTTCAGCTCATCCATTCACATTCGGTGGAATGTACTAGAAGTACCTTGGGAATCATTGACATTAATGATGATTTCCCTTGTGCTTGTTAACAATTTACATCATTGACCGGTAATCAAGTGGTTTCTGCCATGTTCGACATCAATACATATATTCACATGGTTAGATTCGTACTACACCGGGATCAGTAAGAAGACCCTGGTTTGAGTCATCACTCTTATATGTACTTTGCCCAAGTTGCGAAGGAGTTTCTATTGAACAATGACACATATACTGTCACATAGATCCACTTTGTATTGTTCGTGGCTATGTCTTATCATCTCATAGATCCACTGTGTATTCTTCATGGCTACAATCAATTTAGGTCATAGGAGTATATATCCACACTATATCCTCAGTGGCTATACCTTTTATCAATACAATTATGGATCCGCAGTGTATTTTATGGGGGCCATATCTTGCAAGTCTTTATCATCCAAGCATAGTATGCCACTATCAGGTTCTCTGCATCTATACCCTTGCTTGAAAGTCTACAAAGAATTTCAGTTATCAATTCTCGTCTTCTAACTTCATACTTTGGGGGGCAATCTGTTACACATCAAAATTACTCACTTCGATAGTGTCGCAAGTGTCCTCATTACAAGTGTCGCAAGTGTCTCATTTTGCTCACAAGTGTCAAGAAAAACATACTGCCATAATGCCTATGTTGTACCTATAAATACATCAGAAAGACACTTGAAACACCTCAAACATTTGATTTGGAAGAAGACGAAAGGTTAACTAGGTTTATGAACCTCTTGCCATTTCAAAGAACCATAAAAATTGAGTTTTTAGAGGAGAGTGCTCCTCTATACCTCTCTCAGGAGTGTTGGCGCCCCCCTATAGACTATCTGGGAGCGTTATAACACTCCATCTTCCCTTTTGGAGGAGCGCTTCTACTATTAGGAGTGATGGTGCCCCCCTATACATTACTAGGGAGCGTTATAACGCTCTGATTGCCCTTTTTGTTGGGTATGTGTTATATTCTTTGCATGTGTGTGTGTGTGGGTGTGTCAGATACGAAAACTGCGTTTGACAATCCCTTCACCTAGAGCTCTGCCATGTGTGCCGGGCGCTTTCCTAGGGGGGTCGTAGGGGGGGCAGGTATGCCCCCCCCTGGTTACACGCAGATTTTGGGGCAGTGCCCCGAAAGTTTTTTTTTGGGCAGTTTTTGCTATTTTTAGTGGATTTGTAAATTAATCCCGGATTAAGGGATTAACGTTTTTGTATCTACGAAATACCTAAAAACATTGTATATATTGTATGGCGAATGGTGAAATTCGATATAATGAAAATAATAAAGGTTTTCCCTGTTGAGGGTTTCCGGTATCAAATCTCTTTGTACTCTATGTATGAGCCATTGATTAATTTTTTATTGCTTAAGAATCTATATGCATTGCTTTACTTCGAAGGTTTAAAACTTACATGTGGTATCAGAGCTCATTTTTGGATTCAGAGGGACACCTTTGTTGCTGAGATTTTGGATCGGTCTTGATAGATCAAGTTTATCTTGGGTCTGTGGTAAACCTGGGTTTAGTGGGAGCTTTTGCAGTGGAGATTCGAGTAAAGAAACAGGAATGGCAAGCTCATCTAGAATCGAGATAGAGAACTTCAACGGTAAAAAATTTGAGCTATGGAAGCTCAATATGGAGGACCTTCTTGTAGACAAAGAACAATGGATCGCTGTGGATACTGGTACATAGCCTACTGGTACACCATCTACAAGCACACAGGCTATTGGTACACAACCTACCAGTACACAAACTACTAGTACACCAGTTACTGATATGTCGAAGGAAGATTGGGACAAGTTGGACAGAAGAGCAAGGAGTACTATTCGACTTTGCCTGGTAGATTTAGTGTTGTTGAATGTCTCGGGAGAATCTACAACCAAGGAACTATGGGATAAGTTAGGGAATTTGTATCAATAAAAGTCCCTGGTAAACAAGTTGTTTCTTTGAAAGAAGCTGTATCATCTTAGGATGGAATATGGAGAATCTATGACAGAACATCTAAATGCCTTTAATACTCTGGTAAGTCAACTTGGATATGTTAATATTACGATTGCAGAAGAAGATAAGCGTATTACTTTGTTATGTTCTTTTCCAGACTCTTAGGATAATCTGGTTGTAGCAATAGGTAGTACCACTCAATCTACATTGAAGTATGAGGATGTAGTTGCATCCTTGTTATCTGAAGAGATGAGGCGAAAAAGCATGGATGGTCACAACACAGATGCTTTATTTGTAAGAGGGCGTACCCAAGACAGGAACCTTGGCAAGCCTTCGAGATGGAGATCTAAATCTACAGGTAGATCTAAGTCTCCAAGAAAATCTTTGAGGAAATGATGGAAGTGTGGTAAAACAGGGCATTATAAGAAAGATTGCAAGTCTAAGAAGGTTGAAAAACCAAAGGGATCTGATAGTACCTCTTC
>ML784614.1:515305-549661 GCA_009831015.1 Picea engelmannii
ATTTCAGCATTAAAAGATAGATAGGTGTGTTGTTGTTTATTGGGAAAGTATATGTAAAATTAATCTAACTGAAAACTACTTGCAAGGGCACCCAATCACTGAAACAACAACCATAATATATCAGCAAAACAAAACTACAGTTGCCTGTCATAAAACAGCAGTAAACAATTTTATAACAGCAGAGAAACTTAGTGTCTTAGCTTGGTCAAAGACAGACCAAGAAGACTGCTGATAGTTCCTGGATTTTCTACACAGACCCCTTATGAAGTTTCACACAGATATGAATTTCATATATATCACCGCGTGCGCAGATGAGAATAAAGAAGAGATTCAATCATACTATAAGCTCACCGAGAAGGACTTGGAAGAAATCACTAAGGAATGGCCTGCATAGTTCCTTATACCATTTGCTAAGGAAGAATTGTCCAACCCAAACCTCATTGGAAGCCCGGTAGTTACCCGCGAGGAGTATAATGCACCCAATAGTAGCAGAAGGAAGAAGAAAGAAGATGTATAGGAACTAAGCAATGCCTCAGAAGAGACTGCCTCAGATTCACCTGGCGGAGGAGGAGGTGACAAAGTGGACAAAGAGGAGAACGGAGAAAAAGAAGGGGAAGAAGATAAGCAGGAGCAAGGCGAAGTAACCCTACCATGGAACCCCCTTGATGATGCAAATCCATTGAAGAAAAGGAAGGTTTCCCCCATGAAACCTACATCGTGGAAGAAATCCAAAGAAAGAAAGCCGAAGATTTAGACTATACTCACGGTTGATGACTTCGATTTCATCATCGCAGCTGTATCAGACGCTTCCCAGGACATTTTGTAAAACAACAAAGCCAAGCAAGAAGCCTTGTATGACAGAATCATGACAGAGATGAGAGGGGTACAACATTCCCTTCACTCTAGCCGCGCAGTATCCACTGTGACCCCACCATCAGAAACACAAGAGTTGGGAGATGAACCTACCCAACTCCGTAGACTAGCTGATGCGATCGAAGCTCTCCTTCGTCGCGCATAGGAAGAAATAGAGCATGCCACATAGGCCCTAACTAAAGTGCAAGAAGTAGTCATAGAGAAACACCGAGTTGCACAGCAGGAGAAGGCTTCCCTACAAACTAAGTTTGAAGAAGATAGAGCTCAAATCCAACAGGAGAAAGAGAAGTTGCTCACAGAGAATGTTGGAGTAAGAGAAGTAGTCAACAAAGCATTTGACTCTATGATAGGCTTAGAGAAAAAATTGAAAGAACCAGTGGAGCAGCAAGTAGTGTAACTTGTGGAAGCTATCCAACAACTTCAACATAGAATCACAGATCTGGAGCTATGAACAGTGCCCAACACTCTGCAGGATGTGCGAGATCAAAGAGAAGAAATTGTTCAAAGCGTAGTTGAGAGAATCAAGGCCCTCACCATGGAATGTAAACAACAAAGTGACCACAATGCCCAGACTTATGAGAGACTCACTGAAGATGTTTAAATGAAGGCACTGGAGTCATAACTCCAGGAGGCAAAGAAACAAGAAGTGACAGTATAGGCGCAGTTGAAGCTCTTGTCAACAGTCGAGAGGATGAAGCGATCCCAAGAACAACAAACTACTCAACAAAAAGTCCATGCCATTTAGAGCAGAGTCATGGAAGTGACTCAGAGGCTCCAAAAAATATAGTATGAGGCTTGCCAACTGTTCGCAGAGATCGAAGGCCGAGGAGAATAACTAGAACAAGTCGTCACTAGAACTGAACAACACTTAGAGGGACCTGTCAACGAAGTAGTTATCCAAGTGTTCACCGAGTAGGAGGCCTTGGTACAACAACAGGTTGAAGAAGTTCGAGCCAAGATAGAAGCATTTGAGGCAGAGTTACCCAGATCATAGTGATTGTTGGGGGCCTATTGGCCCTTGACCAAGTTTTGAGGATCCTTGTTCATGGTTAACCTATTTTGGGACTTCGACAGGCTGTCGAAGGCGGAGTGCAAGTCGAAGCGAAGATTGCGGGATCTCTGCCCCTTGTTTAGGGATTTTTGGGTTTCGGGATATGTAATGGGTATGGGGATGTTAGACCATGGGTTTACGCATGTTTAGGCCCATTTTGTAATGTATAAATAGAAAGCTAGGCGATGTAAGTAGGGCAGTGTATGTGATGCTGAGTGCAAGAGGAGACGATATAGGCAAGTGTGTGATTGTTGGAGTTAATTCACACAAACCTAGGATTTATTTTTCCTAATGTTTTTCCTTGTTTATTAGTCATAATTAGTCATTATCCAATCTCCTATATTTTAGGGGAGATTATTCCACCTAGAGAATATTCTCTTCAGTTGACACTTCATTTTGACTAGTTGAGTTGAGTCTAGATGCTGCATTGGTTTTGTCACCATGCAAAATTGGGATCATCACCATGATAATGAGAACTTACCTTGGTTTCATCACCATATTGGTGCATTACCCTTTATTCCTTGATCTACTCCTCACTACACTCTGTTTTAGTCAGTTAACTGAAGACTGATTGACTAGTTAACTCAACTAGGTGGCAGTTCACTCCCGTAACTGCTTGAGAGATTAGACTAGGTGGTATTTTACTCTCGTAATTGTTGGTGTGTGTCCAGATCACTCTATACCACCACTATGGCTCATTAGTTACTCATGTATCCTATATATATTGTAAATTATTCACTCTTTGAGTGTGGAATATGGTTAATGAGAATTCTTCCATTGTTTCTCTCTTGCTTTTTCTTTCTCAATTTCTCTTTGCAAATGTCTGTGGTATTTTCTAGCTAGATATATTATGTGCAGGTTCAACACATTTAAATGGTATCGGAGCTGACAAACTTCTAAGAAAAAGCTACACCATTTTTTTTTTGCAGGTACAAAAGATTGAAGATGCAAAAAAGATGGAATTTATGTTTTACTCACCGATAATACTTCTCACTCCTCATAACTATTTGGAGTGGAAGCCAAAGATTCTAATTCTTCTCAAAAGTAGAGGCTTATACCAAATAACCATGGAAATGGAAGTAGGGCTTGATTTTTCCGATGAGAAAAATGACTTTCTCAATAGACAAGATATGGCCAAAGGATTTATCTTCTTGTCTATCTCTCCAAAAATTCTCCACCAAGTATATGATGACTCACAATAATCAACTCCAAATGAATTATGGACCATATTGGAGGTTCTATTCGGGAATAAAGAAGATTGTGAAGACTTCATGCAGGAGGTTGAAAAGATAGAGCCAGAAGAGAAGTCATCAGAAGATCAAGCATCTTATTATTAAGAGTCTTCTACAAAAGTTTTTGCACAAATTTGTATTCCCTTAATTGACGATGATGTCTACTCCATTTCAGATTTGTTTTCTGAATTTCATGTGGAAGATATATGGCATGCATCTCAGGGGTCACATGCAAACACTTTTGCATGCACCATGCATGCATCTTAGGTGACAAAAAGAGAGCCACACACATCAGACTTCATTCTAATATTTTTTGAGCACAATTTGCAGAAACAAATTGGATATTTTAATTCCTCTCGGGAAAGTATCCAATTTCAAAAAACAAATCAACTGAAATGGATTCCGAGAAGTGAAGTTATGATAATTTTAAAATCAACAAAATTTCAACATTTTTCTGGAAACGACCACACAGTTTTCAAAATTTCATCCAAACTTTATTTGGATGTTTTTCATTAAAAGAATATAAAGTGAATATGTGTGGACATATCAATGGTGCATATACTTCATCATATTTGTGTAGACATCTACATCTTCAACAAAATTTTCAACAAGCACAAACTTGCACAGTTGCGAGGTCTTCTTGGAGTGAAGGACATGGTTGCTTAACAACTTTTTTTTGTTCCTTCTCATTTTTTTTTTATGCATTGTAATTTGAGGGGGGGTTTTTCCCATGAGGTTTTCCCTCTTTCCTCATTTAGTTCAATGTATCTTTTGTATTTGGGTACCTAACATGGCCTTGTTGCTAGGACCCATTCTTTATTTTCACAATAGTGATGTTTAGGGGGGGTGTTGGAGTTATTTCACACACACCTAGGATTTATTTTTCCTAATGTTTTTCCTTGTTTATTAGTCATAATTAGTCATTATCATGTCTCCTATATTTTAGGGGAGAATATTCCACCTGGAGAATATTCTCTTCAGTTGACACTTTAGTTTGACTAGTTGAGTTGAGTCTGGATGCTGCATTGGTTTTGTCACCATGCAAAATTAGGATCATCACCATGCTAATGTGAACTTACCTTGGTTTATTCACCATACTGGAGAATTACCCTTGATTCCTTGATCTAATCCTCACTACACTCTGTTTTAGTTAGTTAACTGAAGACTGATTGACTAGTTAACTCAACTAGGTGGCAATTCACTCCCGTAACTGCTCGAGAGACTAGACTAGGTGGCAGTTTACTCCCGTAACTATTGGTGTGTGTCCAGATCACTCTATACCACCACTATGGATCATTATTTACTCATGTATCCTATATCTATTGTAAATTATTCACTCTTTGAGTGTGGAATACGGTTAATGAGAATTATTCCATTCTTTCTCTCTTGCTTCTTCTTTCTCAATTTCTCTTTGCAAATGTGTGTGGTATTTTCTAGCTAGATATATTCTGTGCAGGTTCAACACATTTACAGTGATGCTAAGTGATAAGTGCAAGTAATACTTGTAAATTATTTGTGCATACTGTGTGAGGCTTGAAAGGATAAGTGCAAGTGACTATAAGAGACTGTGTAAAGGCTTTGTGCTGTAACGTAGCTCGAGGAAGGAGGATCTGGCGGAGTGCGCATAGATCTCCTGTCCTATGCAGAGTAGGATTTTGTGGCTCTGTGCATGTAGATGATTGGCAGAAGACAATAAATAAAAATAAGAGTTGGTGGACATAGCCCCAGGCTGGGGGTGGACCACGTATATCCCGTGTTTCTATGCTTTGTGTGATGTATTGATGTGTTTACTTGCTTAAGTGATTTGATATATATGAATGATAGATATATATGTTGATGCTTTATGCTTAATAATATAGACGAATTCTATATATAACCTATGTGAATGTGCTTAGTGCTTTAATATGCTAGATCTGGGTGAATACTGTGATGCTCTGTAATTAGGGTTTTATCTGTGAAGTAGATACTGGTTAAATACTGATGAATTGTAGATACTAAGTGCTCTGTTAAGGTGTTGTAAAGATACTAAGTGCTCTGTTAAGGTGTTGTAATCAAAGATCAGTGTCCCAAATAAGGTTGTATACATCTGAGTCCTGCAACCACCCCCGCCTCTACCTCGAGTGAGACTTCATCTGCTTTGCAGGTGTTGCCAAAAGGGCTGGTAGTTACGGTTTTGTTGGTGCACTCTTGAGCGTTGAACCCTAGGTCTTCCCTTGTGCCAACAAAAATTTTTTTTTCAGACTTCACTCTCCACATTGAGATTTCTTTCCCTAATTCCTTGTAATATTAATTGAGGGGACCCCCCTTCAGTCGGAGGAAATATGGCTTGAAGTGAAAGAGGGTTGGTGTGGTGACATGGGCCTTCCCTCTAAGTTATGCACGATTGCATTTGAACTTTCAAACTTTATCTCAACCATTGTGAGTTCATGTTATAACACACCCGAGACATTTCCTAGTGATCTTAAACCTCATTAGACAAGACCCCCTTTACCATTGGAAGTTAGTCCTCCTCCTCAACCAACCTTGCCTAAGATTGATGATATAGATTTAAATATTGATATGGCTAGTATCTTAGCAGAGGTTAATGTACTTGTCCCTCTCACTATTGATATTGTATTTTTTTTAAATACCTACAACATAGTCGCTATTTCGACGTCTTGGAGTGTATCTCCCATAGAAACCACGTCGAAGTTGATACCTCTTAACTTCACTCTTGCCACCTCCAAGACGTCGCTCTTGTCACCTCCAAGACGTCGCTCTTGCCACCTCCACTGGTGTCTCTCTTTCTACTTATGTTGACGTCGGTCTTACGGTGTCTTGGAGTCTTACCATCGATATTTCCACCACTGAGTATGTCGGTCGTACGACGTCTTGGAGTGTCTCTCCCATGGAAACCACGTCAAATATGATACCTTGTACCATCACTATTGCCACCATTTCCTACATTGGTCTTACGACTCTCGGAGAGGTCGATCCCAATTAAAACATGTAGAGAGACCGACGAAATGGGATGTTGGAATTTCGATTTCTAGGAAGTCACTGTAGCGATGACTATATGGGGTTTGGACAATCAGATCCGAGATGACACGTGTCCACATGAAACGTCACAATAGATACAATATCTATGTCGTCGTAAAAGCGACGTCTTGTGAAACGACATTTGAGGTGGTCTGTTGTTTATCGTTCTCCCAACAATATAAAGGGGCAATTGTGTCGAATGCGCCATCGGAATTTGACCCAAATGTACTAGTGGAAGTTTAATTCCCATTTTTCCAACACTTTAAGAGTTACATGAGGTATTAATGGAATCTCATCCCTCCTGGATGGATTTCCTACCCTCTGATAGACATCACAAGCATGAAAATACTCCTTTTCATCCTTATATATTGTTGGCCATCATAATCCTATGCATAGTATATTCTGCGCAGTAACTTTCCCTGCATAATGTCCTCCAACTATTCCTTCCTCCAACTATTCCTCCATGTGCTTTTTCTAAGATAATAGGACATTCATGTTCCATAACACATCTCCTTAAAATATTTTCTGCACCTAGTTTATACAAATGTCCTGCAATAAGTTGGTAATCTACAGATCTAACCACCAGATTCTTCTTCTGTGTAGTGGTATATTTCTTTGGAGAAAATCATGTACTAAAAAGTTCAATTATATAAAAAAAATATTCATCAACAATCTACACTGAAAACAATTGTGCATCAAGAAGATTTTTCTCCAAACTGCTTGGTTCCTCCCCATTAGTTATCCTGGATAGATGATCTGTCCCTACATTCAATTTTCCAAGTTGTACAACTACTTCAAAATCAAACTCTTGAAATAAAAAAAACCATGTGCATATTCTCCCCCCCAACACTGTCTTGTTGACTAGGTATTTAAGAGCAGAGTGATCTTTAAATGTCTTGAAATATTTTCCCAATAAATAGTGTATGAACTTATGCAATACATAAACCATAGCCAAACCTTTTCTTTCTATTGTATTATAATTATGTTCTGAATCTGAAAATTTCCTACTTGCAAATGTTATTGGGTGATCTATATCAGCTTCTCCTGGTTGTGTTAATACTCCTCTAAGTGTTATTGAAGATGCATCCACATGAACGTGGAACTCCTTTGACCAATCAAGAAACACCAAAACTGTCGTTGTCACCATTTTATCCTTCAATATGTCCAAACTCCATTGGCATTCGTCATTCCATTGAAACTTGATATCCTTCTTTAACAAATTCTCCATGGGCGCAATAATCTATGCATATATATTTATAAACTTTTTATAGTAGCCTATATGACCAAGTGTATATCTCAATTGGCACACTAACTTAGGTGGTGGTAAATTAACAATGACAACAATCTTGGCAGGATCAACTAGCAGACCTTGTTTACACAGCACATGCCCTAGCAAAATTACAAATGGTGTGTTCAATATCTATTTCTTAATTTTCAAAGATATTTGAATCTGTCTACACCTGTTTAGCATAAATATTAAAAATTCAACATGATCTTTCAATAATCTAAATAATGTCCAATCATCCAAATAAATTACCTCCAAAAACTTATGTATAAAATATTTGAATGCATCTACCACTACTCTTGAAAAAATAGTAGGGGAATTATTCAACCCAAAAGGCATCACTGTGTACTGATATTACCCCCATTATGTGGAAAATGTAGTCTTATGATGATCCTCTGGTGTTATTTTGATATGGCGATATCCTGAAAATCCATCAGTAAATGCGTATGCTTCTTGTCCTCATACATTCTCCAAGACCTCATTTGTAAATGGAGTAGGAAATGGGTCATGCAGACATGCATCGTTCAACTTCCTCAAGTCTACACAAATCCTTATTACCCCTTTCTTCTTTTCTTGAACTACCATAGGGCTAATCCACTCAGATTCTTCAACAGGTTATACTATCCCATCTTCTAACATTTTATCAATTTCCGCCTTCACTTTCTATTTATATATGGGATTCAATCTATATGGTCTCTGTGTTATTGGTCTAGAATATGGTCTGAAAGGGATCTTCATCTCCAAGTTATCATAGTACCCCTTTCATTTATGAAAATATCACTGGAAATAGGTCACTATACTCACATAGTAACTTTGTTATTCTTTCCACTGTCTGATTATCCCAATACTCACCAATACTTACAATCTTTGGATTATCTTTTGTTCGAATATTTACCTTATTTATCTTCAGTGGTGTAGAGAATTATTATGATTCTAACTTTGGAACTTCTACATCTCTTTCCCATTCAACTTTTGTAATTTGAATATCACGTGGGGTTTCTTCTGCTAGATCATCTTCTGTGACAAGCTAACAATGTAACAACTATCTGAATGTCTGTCGATTATGATTATGATAACATGTTAGAATTTCAACTTCTGGTTCTTCAAATATATTCTCTTTTATTAACTTCTATGTTGCATCCATCACTGGATCCTCATATTCAAATGAAAATGTGATCACAAAGTTTTGCTAAAAATCTACCCAATTTACAGTTCCTCTGCGCAATTCCAATTTTCTATACCAACTCCTTGGTATTCCTTCCAATGTATGAATAAAGTGATTTAGCCACTCCTCTGGTGGTACCAATATCCATTGGGTTATACATTTGTCTATATGTTCTCTGGGTTGTCCCATTCCATCATTTTTTTGGATGTGTTTCCTCTCCTGTTCTGCACCAAATTTGATGCTCAATAATCTTTTGCATTGATACCAATTTTAAATCTTCTCTTTATGAGTACCCCACAAACGTGCAGGTTTAGATTTCAAGGAAATATATAAAATGAGTAACCTATGAATTTCCAAAACTTCTAACTCAAACTTTGTTAAAAGTATTCTAAATCATTCTAACCTTAAAAAGTTGGAGGTTCTCTTACCTCTGTGCCAACCCACCTTAGTGTGCATGTCATTCTTGCACATATTCTAGTAGATATGTCATGTAAACAATTGTTGCCAATTCTCTAGTCTTGTATCTAAATATAAAGCAAGAGAACTAATGTTTTTCCAACTAAGCATTCCATTTGTTGTTGTATTAATATAATCTTCCTTGCGCATGGTAGTTTTATGCAACTAGTTTATCTCTTCTGTGATGAATTTATCTATCGTAGGTTCAACATATATTACTCCTTCTAAAGGATATAATGGTGCAATGACTCTATATTCTCCTTATTCAAAAATCATTTTCCTGGTCTTTAAGTTGATGATATCTTGATTATCAAAATCCCAATATAGTCCCAACAATGTTGTATAAGATGTAGTGTTATCCACTATATCAATTACCTCGAAGTATTCCATATTGAACACACCATATAAATCCATTGGTATTCCTTTCAATCTATCATTTGGTATCACCCTATGTTGATTTTCCAATTTCAGCTAAATAGGTGAATATCCCAGTCTGGGTTTCCCTATACATTCCAATGTTTTCTTAGGTAAAACATTTACTTCAGACCCCAAATCTAGTATGACGTCACCCCTGTTAATGTCTCCAATATTTTCATTCAACCCAAACTCCCTATTTGTTCTTGTCTTCTTATGGACATGATTTACCTTCTTCTATTCTAGTTTTATCGCTTCTCTGGAATTGCATTTTTCTAACAATCCTTCTAACATTTGTATAAATGATTTATCATTCAACAACTTTAACAAAGACTTCAAAAAGTTTCTTATATTAATTTCTTGTTCTGAATACTAATCTCTGCTGGCATCATCAAATAAATGAGGCATATCATATACTACTACATCATCTCCTGACTTCGTACTCGAAGTAGAGGCAATATTCTGCTTCAAAATTTCTTATTTGGCATGCTTGAATGTCTCTTTCTCCTTCCGCGCATCAAAATGTTGTTCAAGTGTTGTATTCTTTCTGACTCACTAATGCTAGTTCTGATCCTGCTTTGTTGCATCTTCTCCTATGTTGGTTCCTCAATTCAATATATGGATCTTCTTGCCATCATCTTCTTTAGTTTCTTTGACAATCCATTGAACATTCTGGTTATTTTGATTCCTCTTTTCCTGTATATTTATCAGAAGTGTCGAACAATCTTCCGTATTATGATTTGCTGTGCAAAATTACATACATGTCATTGGTGGTAATGGAAAATTATTTTCATAGTTTCCGGGTTGCTGACAATTGTGACAGGTTACTGGGCCTCTGCCTCTTCCAAATCCTTGTAACATCCCCAACCATCCAAGCCAGGAACACACTACCAAAAATCTCTACTCTATATCAACTCTGATATACATACATACATACATATATAAACATCTCTACTATATATATAAAAATCTCTACTCTATATCAACTCTGATACACATGTAATTTTAACAGATATAAACATTTTTTTCATACATAGATTCATGAAAAAGTGACAATAAACACATACATGCAATAAAGACAGGAAATTTTGATAGACTTCAGACATGTACTTAACACAACATGTAAAATTAACATAGAATTGGTACTTATCTTTTTATGAAAGCCACCGACCATGTGCATACCTTCCATGAACCTCCCAGCCTTAGACCACACTACTCCAAGCTATCAGTAGTGGGTCACCTCTGAGCTGGGACTAAACTCCATCCAGGGAAAAGGAAATCCTAGGATAGTCTAAGACTACATAAAACTGCACAATGCAACAGGAAGGATTCCCTCCAAGGAGCCTAATTATGCCCACTTCTCACAGACTCTCATTCCCCACATGCCTGTCCCACCCCAAGAATATACACCTTCACTATTCCACTGTCCATCAACTTCTCCACTTCTCTTCCAGGGCTTCAATAACAGGATGAATCAGGAATTCTTAGAGCCCTGTAGCTGTTGCTGGACTCCCTCCACGAGAAATCACTTCTCGAACAATCTCTCTCACATGGAGAGAGTTTCTCATAGGCCTGATAACCTGCTTCTTTAACCGACAGTCATGAAAACCCGCCTCTTCAAACCACATGCCTAACAACCTGCTTCTTCTATTTAGCTCTCAAGTCCAACGGGTAACCACAATAGAAAAAATCGAGTGAGGCAGGGTACGGTCTCAACAAAAATACCAGTGTGCTCAAGTTATAGAGGTTCATGATGGAAAAGGGTTCAAAAATGGTGGAAAATGGCTGACTACGTACCTCCTCAGTGCATGAGTGAATGGGGCAAAGGATGGAAAGAATGGTGAGCGAACCCCCACAACGATGGATTTTCCCACATAAATGTGCATGCATCGTGGATGACACATGGATATTCAAGAGCTCGTTTCTCTCCACTTGGAGTTCATTCCTGTCCCCTAAGGAACTTAGGATAACAAGTTTTATTTCCCAATCCTTAGTATTTTAGGAAATACATCATAATATTACCTTGGGTTAAGCCCTCAAGCTTAGCCCATTTTTCCTAGACTCTCAACCCCCTTCACTTTCCCTTCCTAGGGGAGCTTAGTCCCCCATAACACTTTCTTTGCGGTTGGTATACACACAACGATGTACTTTTATTAATGATCTGCATAATTACATATACAAAAATAGGCTCATTGGATTTTGCATCTAGGCTCTCCGGCCTAATAAACACATAAGCCTCCCATATTATAAACACTTGGATCACCAACCTATACACATCATTAAACATCATTACAATTCAGCAGGGGCTCAGCCTTGGGGTATTACAATCCCCTCCCCTTATTTATGCACTATCCTCAGTGCATCATATTTACATATCACAACAACAATTAAAAAATCTTCAAAAAGATGCAGGTATTCTTCTCGCATAGCATCTTCATGCTCCCAATTTGTATCCTAAGTACCGTACCAAGTCCATTGGACTTTTACAATCCCTAAGGCTCGATTCCAGAGCTGTTTGATTTTCCGGTCTAGAATGCATACCGGATGCACTTAAAATGAAATTTCTTGCTCCACCTGAATCACATTCCAATTAATAACATTATTACCATCAGGTATATATTTCTTAAGGAATGATACATGTAATACATTATGTATAGACGTATATGCATGCAATGTAATCATATAAGCTACTGGTCCAATCCTCTCTAGGATTTCAAACGACCCACAATGTTTGGCTGCCAACTTGGAATAGTTTCCCAACTTTAAAACTTATGTTGGCCTTCACCTTTAAGAAAACATCATCACCCACTTTAAATTCCCTATGAGTTCTACCCTTGTCAACATATATTTTCTTCCTATCTTCAACATCCTTTAAATTATGTTTAATCTTCAACATTTTCTCTTCCATTTCTCTGAAAAACTCTAGCCCAATCACTGCTCTGTCAGTTGGGTTGTCCCAGCTTATTGGTGTGTTGCAATTTCTACCATAAATTTCCTCAAATGGGCTCATCTTCAGTGATGCTTGGTACCCATTTTTGTTGGAAAATTCTACCAAGTGTAGATAATCTTCCCTTTTATATGGTTTGTCCATCACATACATTCTTAGCATATCCTCTATCACTTGGTTCACCCTTTCTGTTTTCCCATCATACTCGGGATTGTTAGCACTTTGTAAATTTGTTTGGCTGATAAAAAAAATGATAGAGGTAACCTACAAACCACTTTAAAGTTGGGTACTAGCCTGCTCAACTCAGAAAGGGCTCTCTCCTGTCACTTGGTCTTTAATAGATGAGTTTTCTTTAACAAATCACTGGCTAGGTTTTGTTTCTTTGAAGGGTTTTTTATAATTTTTCTCTCAAGGAAGGGGAGGGACACGTAGGGCTATGGAGTCAAACTTATGAAATGAATGGAAGAACTGACTAGTCTGTAGAACTCTCCAAATGATAAAGGCTAAATGAGGAGATAAATATGAGTTATAAATTGTAAATTTGCAGAGTGTAAGAAGAAAGGAAAAACATATTACTGTATCAGAGCATTAAATAAATTAATTCTGACTTAGTTAGGAAGAACTTACGATAGTTTAAATTTCTTAAGTCGATGGCATCACAAGATGAATTCTGGGCCTTTAACTATCCAATTTAAAAAGAAGACAGTGTAAATGAAATCAGAAATATAAGAAATACATACAAAGAGAGAAGACAAAACTCAAAGCACCACCATTAGAATCTTTTCATGGAAGCTTCAAAACATCTGCATGTGTATTCTATTCAGCTTCAAAAAATTACATTCAAGTTCCGAATAGCTAAAATCGTGCCCTTGCACTTCTTCCAACGCCTTAATACATTTGGAACTCCTAATATTTATACAAGTTGAGCTCCTTCGGTTTGAAGCTGATTACAATGATCAAAATGAAACATTTCGGTTTTGAAATTGTTTACATTGATTAAAATAAGACGTTTCGGTTTGGGAACCAATTATAATGATTAGCAAGGAACATTTCTTGATCTGGATTTTGAATCCTCTGGCGCTTCAGTCCCATTCTTTACCACTTGTTCTTCTTTGGTCTTCCACATGATTTTCCATCTTTAGTGACATCTAGTGATCATCTACTGGACCCTAGAAAATTGCATTTTGTCTTACCCAACTGTACTGTCTCCTTCCATTACAAGTTAGAAGGAGTATCATAATCTATCATTTCTTTTATCAGGATCTCCAGGTCAATGCAAGAAGCATATGACATGACTGGTAATCCAAGCTTGACTACTTTGAATTGATTCAAAATTTCAAAGTCTGTAATAAGATGCTAAACTAATGTAGATCCTTTCATATTTTTCTCCAGGGTTTCGAACTTGGAGTGATCCATTCTGCACTGAGTCAGGAGAGCATTGCATTCTTCCTGGTCATACAATTTTCCCTTGCCATCCCAAAATGGTGGAATTCCTTTGATGAACAATTCTTCAAACAAATCCCTGAATTCATGTACACTCTGTTCCATTTGTGTTTCCTTGGTTTGGACTAATTTCAACATGTTATGTTTAGAAATAACCCTTCTAGCCCAGGTGATCAATGCAGTTCTATCTTTAACCCCAATAATCTGAAGGTCTGCAGTAGGAACAACATTGAGTATATTTATGACATTTTGGGCCCATTTTGATGGTTTCTTTGCTAAAGTTTTACTCACAATAGTGCACCTTCTTCTGGCTGTGATGGATATAATGTCTTTATCATTAATGAAATTCAAATATACTCTGAACTTGGTAGCTTCAACAACTATAGAGTCTCAAATGATATGCTTGCCCCCTTGTAACAGGCCTTTGCCTCTGAACCTCATCTTTAATTTATCTATTCTTTCCTCCAAGACTTCATTCTCCTTTTGAAATTGAGCCTTTCTTTCATCCTTTGCTTGCATCTCCTTCTTCAATTTCTCTATTCTTCCTTTCATCCTTTGATTTCTCCTTCTTTCAAGATTACTTGTGACATAGCCTAGACTAGTCCTTTAGTGTTTGACCCAAGTTTTGCAGTAGGAGCTGCAACCACAACTTTGTTTAGCAGTTCTATCTTCTCTTGTGACCATTTCACCTTTTCGTGTTCTAGTTGCAACACCCTAGCTTTGTAGTCCGATGTCTCTTGACGAAGTGTTTCCTTTTCCTATTCTAGAGCAACCAATTCTGATGTTTGTGGATGCTCTGTAGCAGAAATTTTCAATTTCTTTTTCAGACTTTGAATTAATTTGTCTTTCTCATCCAACGAGGATTTCAAGCCTTGGGGGCATTAATATTCCAACCTCTTGACCTGATTTTTCCAATCTCTGCTAGATGATTTTTCTTGCTTCAAGTGCCCCTCCAATTTCATTGCATAAGATGACAACTTTGAATTATTCAAGCTTAAACTCAAGTAATCAGAATACAACATATCACTCATATGCTTATGGAATTTGACCTTGTTTGGAGCATTGATGTTGTCATATCTTATCTTTATCTCAGAGACTTTGTCTTCATATGAAACTGCAATGTTAAAGGTTCTCTTCTCAACATCCCTCACTATTAACACAGAAGATTTATGCTGAGAAATATTTTCCACTTCAGGGACTAAATCCCTCATCTCACCCAGAGCTATGTTTCCCTTCTCAGTATACTATTTTTCCAAATATTCTTGAGATTGATAAATTGCCTCAGATGATCTATCAAAGATATATTTCTTGCTGCTAAAGGTTCTTGAGTTTCCTTCACTTTGGAGTTTACTTTCCTTTCTGACCTCTATAGTGCTGGTACCACTTTCCACCATATCTAGATTTATTTGTTCTCTGGGCTCTTCCTCTTCTAAATTTTCTATCTGTGGAGACTACATAATCTTCATATTCTTTGGGGAAGTTTGCTGGTCACTGATTCCCAGGGCCTCTGAACGACTTCTCTTACTGTAAACACTTATCTTAGGAAATTTGACTACCAGTTTCTAAGAATCTTGTGGTATTTGACTTGCATGTCAACACTGAATTCTAGGTGTGACAACTTATCAAAACCTTCAACCTGTTCATACTCATAAGGGGCCTGTTTGTTCATCAATCTTCTCTTGGATATGATTTTGTGTGGATCATATCTTCTTACATGTAGCTGTGCAAAACCAAATTCTTTGAGATTTTCTTGAATCTGAGATAAGCATGATATGGTTTTGACAATGAAGGGGCCAATGATAAAAGGGAACTTGAGGTTAGAGGCTTTGTGCAACTTCAAGAAATGCTCTGTCTCAGATATAATTATCTGCCTGATGAATTCAAGGGAAAAGATTCTAGTGATAAGAAAAATAGGTAGTAGGTAAGGGGATTCATGGCAACCATAAACCCAGATTACTATTGAGTGCATGAATAGTACCTAATCCCCCACTCTGTTCTTTGGATTTGGATATAGATAGACCCTCATGTCATCCAAAACTCTAGGTAGGCTCGTATTGAAAATTAAACTGTAAACTCTGGACATGATTTTGTTGATGTAGATGAGTACTGTAATCCTTTTACATTCAGTCGACACAAGCACTGCTTCAGGAAACTCTCTCTTATTGGTTTCCAAGAAAATTATCAATAGATAGGTGTAGTATCTGAAATGTCTTAGAGAGAGAAAATTCAGTAGTTGTTTATGGATATTATCAGCTATGAATTGATCAAAACTGATACAGACTGACATACCAGAATCTGACTTAAATAAGGTCAAAAGGAAACCGAGCATGACTTCGAATACATATTTGTCATTATCTAGACCTAAAACTTGACTCAACACGAAGGAGACCCATTGGAATTTAATGACCATTATATTCACATTCATCAGCAAAGAAAAACCCTATGGAAAATGTTAAGGTTTAATAATTTTCTGTAAAAATAGATCTCAGAGCTTTGATGGACATTCTCTATATACCCTAATCATCTTTTTTTCATTGAAAGGTTCAAAAACTGTAGAAAAAGACTTTGTATACCGAGGGACTCTCAAATTGACAAACTCTCTACCCTATACATGACCTCAGACCCTTGTTTATTCACAATAACTCTTTATTCATGGGAATAATGTTCAACACACCAACCTATAAATTTAGGAAATGAGAAATCAATTTCGATAGCATAAGGGACTATGGTGTCATGGATTGCTTCAAGGAATGGTATACATTTTCCTACTTTATCGAACAGGTTTCTTCTGGACATAGAGATAGGAGAAATAATGATTTTGGTATAAAAAACATCTAAATCTCGGTCAATTAGGGCTTTTTCATTTTCCACGAGATATTTTTCTATTACTGAGGTTATGATAGGATCTATGGTTGTGATGAAAAATATCTAGAAACGAGTGGAAATGGCGTGCAATTGGTGTACTGTTGAGCTGCAGTTGAAAGATGGTGGTTTTGCCAAGGTTTAAACGGTCCAGTGTTCGAAATAATAATAAAATAAATAACAAAATTCCATTTTATACTTTTCCAAATTTTCGGGGCATGAGAAAGTGGTTTGAGGCAACCCACTTTTCACCTCGAAATGCACTCGGTGATGCCACGTAACCCTGAAAGAAAATCGTGGTTCAAATTTTTGGCCCGCTCTCCAAAATTAACCCCTGCACAACTTCTCCCCCCGAAATAATTCTTGTTTTTTGATCTTGAGACCTCACGATCCGCGATGCGTCGGACCAGATTGACTCAGTGCTCCTACCAGATTTAGCTCTTTCTTGCCATATTTATCCCCTTCCCTAGTTTATCAGGCTTCCAAATAGGTTTAGCATCCCTGTAGATTATGAAATCTTGATTTCCCACAAAACAATTAGTGGTGACTAAAATGGGCTCCAACTGGGGATGCTATCCTCCCAGCGAGGTAGAAAAGAATGATAGAACACATGCACATCCATTGGTATTTATTTCACTCATGAAACTAAATCGATCAACATCTTATTCACAAAACTTCATTCACATAACTCAAATTATACTCAACATAAACTTAGGGCCTTCGTTTCAGGCTTAAATTTCCGTTGATTTGATTTCAATTGCCTCAACTAAAAAAAAATGGTTATATATAATGAAATGGAAAGGGAAAAAAATTCTTTAAGCGAGATAATGCTTGAGAAACCTGCCATTCACAGGTCCTACACCAACGAGATCTCCATTATGTTCCTGTAGTAGATAGGAATTATTTCCATGGTATGCCACACTTTTGAAAGGTCCCAACCACAAATGGTCGAATTTTCCATGCTTTCCTCTGTCTTCATTTCTGGCATCCCATTTCAAATCCTAATCCCCCACTTTGAAATCATCTTGCTTAGTATGCTTGTCAAAATCCCTTTTAATCCTGTCTTGGTGTAGTTGATAGTTGAAGGCTTTCTCTCTTGTTTGCTGAACATTTATTAGTTCATTTGTCCTCCTTTGAGAGGTATCTTGTTCAACATCTTGCTCCTATAGCAATATCATCACTGGAAATCCTAATGAAGTAGGAAAAACTGCCTCTGTGCCATACACAATTTGGAAGGGTGAAGTGGCAATAGACCTTTTAGTAGTGATTCTGTCATCCCATAGTGCATAAATAAGCTTCTTGTGCCAAGCCTTTTTGTTATCTTGCAACAATTTTTTGATAATTATGGTCAAACTTTTATTGGATGACTCAGCCAAACCATTACCCTGGGGGTAATAAGCAGTGGAATGGCCAAGAGTTATATTGTAATAATTGAAATTTGTTTCCATCTTTTTGGACTTGAATGCTGTTGTATTATCAGTAATTATTTTAATTGGACAACTAAATCTAGACAAAATATTTCTTTCCAAAAATTGAATGATAAAATTATCTATGGCTTGCCTTGTGGGGACTGCTTCAATCCACTTGGTGAAGTAGTCTGTGGCTATTAGTATCCACTTATGCTGAGCTGAGGACTGTGGATGAATTTCTCCTATAAAATCAAGGCCCCATTGTCTAAAAGGTTCTTCAACCGAGATAGGTTTCAAAGGAAGAGGTTGTAGTTTTCTCTTCCCATAAAAAAATTTGCATTCATGATAGCTTGAAACTTCTTTGTAAACATCAGAAAAAAATTTAGGCCAATAGAAACCCACCCTCAGTATTTTGTGCACAATAGTTTTCGAGTAATGGTGTCCTCCACAATCACCTTTATGAAACTCTCTGATGGTTTTTCCTTCTTCTTCCTCGAGCAAACAACTCAGCAAGATTCCTCTTGGATCCTTCCTATTAGCACTAGAAGTCATCTCCAGATTGCATTGGAGGTAAGCCCAGTACCCATCAATTTGTATGTCACAATGAATAATTTAAAGAGGTCAAATGTGCACAAACTCAAGAAAATATCGTTTTAACTCAGCAATGTTGGACCAACATGCACAAGCAGTTGAGGTCTTGATCCAAGTTCAATCAGTAAGTTGTAGTAAAGTGAGTAGGAGGAAGAAATGGTGAGGAGAATGTAGAGGTCTACTACGGACATCCGATCTTCCAACAACCTAAGGAAGAAAAAATCAGAAAACAATATCCTCTTGGATTTGAAGTTTCAGGAAACTAAAGAGCGTTAAAACAAAATTGCGATCAAACATACATTGCAACACAACTATAACAATCCATGTGAATCCTTGAATAATGGACACTTCCATATCATAGGAAAATAAGATGGAAATAGAAGATGAATTTCATTAAACAAGAAGTCTCAAATAAGGTTACATAACCAGAGAACCAAAGCTTCATTAAAACATTACAATACGAGAGCTTAGCTCAACCACCGACCTTTACAAAAATAACAAAACTCCCTATATATACTCAAAAATTTCATATACAACAATAGGGGCATGTTCGAGCTTCCATGGCACTGCATCTTCTCAGTCAGACTGTGCATACAGTCTCTTTTGCACACACCTTCCCCTGTCAGATGAAATATTGTCTTTTCTAGTCTCTTTATGCTCTCTAGTCAGACTTTTCTTAATTTCCATTCATGGGGGAAAGACGATGTTTCAACCACCTCCCCCTGCTTTCATTAACTGCTTCATATGGATTACAATGAGGTCGAGTGGACCTGGAACCTAGAAAACATGGTGGCCTCTTTCTGCGGCCAACACTGGCATTTTGACCCTTGGCATAACTCACGTGAACTCTGCACCTTAACCTTCATGCGACCTTGGGCCCACTCTCGAGCGCTTCACGACTTTAGGCTTTGGGTGCTTTGGTGCGAACCACTCTTGAATCTCCCGATTCTCGAACTTCTGAATTGGATCTTAGTGACCACTATATCCCCTTTGATATGACCTGGGGATCTATCCCCGAATGTTATGGGACTTCTCTTCTCAGGTAGTCGGGGAATTTCACGCCTTCCTCACTTCAAAATTCTCGAAGTGGCATTCTCCGTTGTCCCAATAGGTGCGTACCTTAGCACAACGCACCTCGACTTTGGATGACACACATTTGTGTCTTTTTTAAGCCCCCCTTATTTCACATTTGGTCATCCAAGGGCCAACTCCTAAGGGAAAATACCCCCCTGCAAGAATATGTGATAACACTTCCAATACAGAGATTGATTTAGAATACAAAACTTTGTTTCTTTTAGCTTCAAAAACCTAGCCTTGGTTTTGATCAATTCAAGAGGAGCCTGCAAATTTATCAACACATAAATAATGTCAACATACCATGGGGAGTCAAGGAATTTTTGGGATACCTGAGGGACCTTTTCTTCTTCTGAATCTGCTGATAAATCAATAATGAAATTAATTCCCAAGAGCTCACAATTTCACTGTGCCATTAACTTTGCAAGTCACTGCCCCTTGATCAACTTTGTAGGTTTGATCTCAAGGTCATACTCCAACAACACAACTATCCAGTTTCCCCTTTTCCCCTCAGGATCAGGCTGAGTTAAAATGTCCTTCACAGAACTATTGGGCACATAAGCAATGGTATGAGAATGCAAGATATAAACTCTAAAATCCTTTAGGGCCTTGACCAGTGCATAAGCCTGCTTTTCCATGATATCATACACTAATGGGTAATCCCTCAATGTCCTACTATACTAGGCTATAGGCATCTCAAAATTGTATTCATATTTTTGTAATAAAACACCAACAATGGTGTGTTCCGAGGAAAAATAAAACAATATAAAGTTTTTTGCAAAATTGGGACTGGCCAGCACTGGGGCTTTGGTCAATGCCACTTTAATATCTTCAAAATAATTTATGGATTTAGGAGTACACTTTATCTCACTTCCTTTCCTGAGCATGTTAGTGATATGCTTTATGATTTTAGCTAGGTTAGGGATGAATCTTCTCAGAAAATTTATGTTCCCTAGGAAATTGCACTTCTTTCTTGCTTCTGGGTGTGCCAATTTTTAGGATTCCTTCAACTCTTCTAGGATCTATTTTTATTCCTTTCTTTGAAATAATGTGACCAAGCAATGCTCCCTCTTCCATGCCAAAATTAGACTTCTTGGGGTTCAATGAGATGCCAAACTTCCTACAATTCTAAAAAACACTCCTTAGATGTTTAAGATGTCCATTGTAAGAAACTGAATATACAGTGATATCATCTAAGTAAATAACAATAAATTTACCTTTCTCATACATCAAAAGCTATATCCATAGCCCTTTGGAAATTTTCTCCTGCATTCATGAGCCCAAAAGGAATTTTGGCATACATGAAGGTGCCCCATGGTGTTGTAAAGGCTACCTTTTCCTGATCATCAGGGTGTACCATGATTTGATTGTACCCAGAGAAACCATCCAACATTGATATTTTTTGAGAACCAACCACTTTCTACAGAATGTGATCCATATGAGACAGTGGGTAATTGTCCTTGAGAGATACCCTATTTATATTTCAAAAGTCTACACATAATCTGATCTCTCCATTTTTCTTTTTGACAGGTACCATATTTTCCACCCACTTAGAAAATCTCAAAGACACTATGATCTTGGCTTCAAATATATTTTTTATATCCTTTTCAATCAAGGGAAGAAACAAAGGGTTAATTCTTCTTAATTTATGCTTGAAAGGTTTATGATCCTCTTTGATTGGAATCACACGCTGAATCACCTTAGTATCATAAACCTTTAGATATTCATAACTCCAGGCAAAAACGTCAGGAAATTATTTCATTAAATTGATATACCATTTCTTAACCTCTGGGATAAGTGTCTTGGATATCATGATGATATTGGGATCTTCCCGAGTCCCAATCTTGCAATCTTCAACATTTTCATCATGAGCAGTAATTTTAGGACTCCTAGCCACATCATTGTTGTCAAAGAGTTTTTCTAATGGGACTAGGCCTTTGGGAATGATGTTATTTTTTAGCTGCATTATATCCTTACCAACAATATGATTCTTGAAATATCCATCATTTACGAACACCGTTGCATATTCTTCTTCACAACAATATTCCTCATCAATATTCAAATTTGCAAATTCACCATCCATGTTAAGGAAACTTTATATTTGTTTATCATCTTAAAAAACCTACCATTACTTAATATTACTAGGTATTGGTGGTCTGTTCTTGACCTCAATCTCATATCCTCTATTAGGAAAAACTAGAATTTTAAAAACTGAGGCTGAAGTAGCTAGAGAATCAACAATTTCATTCTCACCTCTTGGAATCACTAAGAGACTATATTATGAAAATTATTCCAAAATATCAAGCACTATATTCCTATATGCTCTTAATCTAGGATGCTTTGCATGATATATTCCCTTCACATGATTTATGATTAACTGATAATATCCATGTAAAACTATCCTCCTAACACCCATGTCTTTCAAAGTCTTCAATCCTAACACTAATGCCTCATATTTAGCCATATTATTTTTGCACTCAAAAGAAAGCTTGTAAGAACAAAATTTTGTGGCCAATCTAGGGGGGTTAATCCACACACCAACTCTTGCTCCTTCTCTTCTGACAACTCCATCAAAGATCATACTCCACATCTTATTCTATGCACTATTTTGTTGTTCTAAACTTTACTTAGTTTGTTGATCAGATTTTTCTTTGGCAGTCATATTAGTCTTTGGCACCCTCTCTTCAAAACTCAAATCATTAAAGAAAATGGAGGAGCCAATATCAGTCTACATAGAGTATATGGGATGTTTTTTTGGTCAAGCTTTGTTACTGACCATGTAATTGAGAAAAACTTCCATGTACAACCTCCTATCATGGCCAAAAATAGGGATAGTGGCATATGTCATATCCATTTGCAAAGTCCCTTTCATCTTTGCATCCCATGATCTAGATAACATCATGCCAAATTTAGGAGGGATATCAGAAACCACCACATCCATGACCATATTTTTTGCTGGAATTTGAGACAAATATACCACCATATCTTTGATTAATCCCAAGCACTTCACCTTCCTTGAATCAAAGGAAAAAATGTCTTTGTAAGGCCTTGTAATTTCTAGACCCAATTGGTCCATGACCACCTTGGGCATCAGATTATGGGATGCTCCTGAATCTAACATTGCATTGTGCAAAGTCATATCATGAATATTCAATCTAACATAGAAAGGAGGGACCTCATCAACATCACTAGTCTCCTCTACACGTGTGCCAAACAAGATGGCAGGATGATCATCTTGTATATTTAAAGTATCAAAAGTTTCTTCCATATTGAGCATCTTAATGATCTGATTTCTATATTCACTATTCTTTATCATCTCATTGAATGGAACATAGATTTTAATTTTGGCCATCTCACTTTCAAAGTTAAAGGAATATGAGGTTTTTTCTACCTCCTTGATGACTGTCTTCTTTCTTGGTTCAAGTACTTTCTTTGGAGGTTCTTCCTTCTGCTTTCCTTTCTCCACAACATCCTTTGCAACAACGTCCTTCTTAGGCTGACTTGAAGAAGGTGTATTATTTTGATATTCTTTGGTAAGATTTACTTTTGGAGGATTTCCATACACCTTTTTGTTTTGAAGATTATATTGTTTCTGGAATTGCATGATGACATTCTATAGTCCTGTCTGGTAATCTTACTTTTCCATTGACAACCTTTCATCATTCTCTTGCATGAATATTTCATTTGCATCCATGAAATGATAATGTTATTCTTTAGTTAAAAACACCTATGTTTCATCACCATGACAAAAATGCATATTGTCTTCAAAAGTTTCATCAAAATTTTCATTCACATAATTGTTTTGAAAATGAGGTGTTATTTGTTGATCACCTCGATTCCTTTGATCTCTTTATCTGATTTTTGGAACTGCTAGTATCCTTTGATTTCTAGGTGGAAAATAAGCCTACTCTTTGGTGTTAGGCTTATTATCTAAATATATCCTTTCCATGATTTTCTCCATGGTCTTCATCATCAACTCAAACCTTTCTTCTGATGACTGTGATGTTGAATGCTGCGCCTTATCTTGGACCTTGTTTATGTCTCTATCAGAATTATATTTGATCTTTCATGAAGCCATTAGATTTAATTCAACTTCTATTTCATCACTCATCATGTCATCTAGTGAATTGGATCTTATTTCCCTAAAAACATAGAAAAATCACTTTCAAAGGAATCAACATATCTAAGTTGAGCAGCTCTAGGAGGAGGTTTTAATTCAGTAGGAATTGAGTTGTAAACTTTCATAAATCTAGCTGGAAAATCCTGTACTGTTTCATCAAGTGAGATTCTCATGTTGTTGTACTGGGTTAGAAACTGAAGGGGGTTCTTATTGTCACCCCACTTTATAAGAAAACTTGTTTCAAAGGCCTCAAAATATGGGATACTTGCTGCTGGGAGAGCTCTAAACCATTTTATTACTTCACTTGTGAGACTTTGTGAAAACAACCTCATTTTTTCATCTTCATAATATACTTCTTCTAGATCCAGAAAATCATTGAACCAGTCTAAGTGTTTTTGTGCTGACACATTTCCTTCAACATCATACAACTTCTCTGATTATAGTCCTGGGGTAAATCATTTAATTGAGTAGGTAGGACAAGGGGGGAAAACCTAGCTTCCATGGTTTTAGTAAGAACTTGAAGTGGCTGATTTTTCTGAGCAGGAATCACAAGAGGTTTAATAGAGGCAACTGAAATTAAATCTTGGAACCTCTTCTCATCAAATATGATTTCATTCAAATTGGATTCAGATCTAGTTCTAAACAGAGTTTGCTCAAATTTCAAATCAAAATCAAGGTCTTCAATGATTTTTACTCCATATTTGGGAAAAGATAGATTTTTGTCCAGACAAAAAACTAGGCTTATTGGCCTTTCTTTTCTTTTGTGTACAATTTTCTCAGGATCAAACACAAGGATTATTTCTTTTGGGTCTGGATTTCTTCTGGTACGAATTGTCTAGGGAGACAAGATTTCTTCTCAAATTAATTTATGCTACTGGTCTCTTTTTAATGGAGTCGCCAGGGTAAATTTAGTCTCAGCCAATAAGGTGTTTGATTCACTATCACCCTCATGAATCAAATTCAAATCTTTAAGTTGTTCTTTCCCAGGGAAGATTTCACTTTTGATCCCCGACAACGAAGCCAAAATGTTAGCACTCTATAAATTTGTTCGACTCATAAAACAAACGATGAAAGTAACCTACAAACCACTTTAGAGCTAGGTACTAGCCTTCTCATCTTGGAGAGGGCTCTCTCCTATCACTTTGTCTTTAATAGATGATTTTTATTTAACAAATCACTGGCTAGGTTTTGTTGCTTTGAATGGTTTTTATAATTTTGTTGGCAAGGAAGGGGAGGGACACTTAGGGCTATGGAGTAAAACTTTTGAAATGAATGGAAGCACTGACTAGTCAGTAGAAATCTCCAGAGGATAAAGGCTAAATGAGGTGATAAATATGAGTCATAAATTGTAAATTTGTAGAGTGTAAGAAGAAAGAAAAAACATATGACTGTATCAAAGAATTAAATAAATGAATTTTGACTTAGTTAGGAAGAACTTAAAATAGTTTAAATTTCTTAAGCCAAGAGCATCACAAGATGAATTATGGGCCTTTAACTAAGAAAAATTAAACATAATACAATGTAAATGAAATAAAAAAACAGGAAGTACATACAAAGAGAGAAGACGAAAATCAGACCACCAACATTAGAATGTTTTCATGGAAACTTCAAGATATCTGCATGTGTATTCTATTCAACTTTAGAAAATTACATTCAAGCTTCGAATAGCTAAAATCGTTCCCTTGCAATTCTTCCAACACATTAATAGATTTGGAACTCCTAATATTTACACAAGTTGAGCTCCTTCATTTTGAAACTGATTACAACGATCAAAATGAAACGTTTCAGTTTTGAAATCGTTTACAATGATTAAGATAAGAAGTTTTGGTTTGGGAACTGATTACAATGATTAGCAAGGAACATTTCTTGATGCGGATTATAACTCCTCTGATGCTTCAGTCCCGTTCTTTGCCACTTGTTCTTCTCTGGTCTTCCACATGATCTTCCATCTTTAGTGACATCTGACCATCATCTACTGGACCCTGGAAAACTTCATTTTGTCTTACCCAGTCGTACTATCTCCTTCCATTTCAAGTCAGAAGGAATATCATAATCTATCATTTCCTTTATCGGGATCTCCAGGTCAATGCAAGAAGCATATGACATGACTGGTAGTCCATGCTTGACTCCTTTGAACTGATTCATAATTTTAAAGTATGTAATCAGATGCTCAACTAATGTAGCTCCTTTCATATTTTCCTCCAGGGTTTCAAACTTGGAGTGATCCATTCTACACTGAGTCAGACGAGCATTGTATTCTTCCCGATCATACAATTTTCCCTTGCCATCCCAAAATGGCGGAAGTCCTTTGATGAACAATTATTCAAACAAATCCTTGAACTCATGTACACTCTATTCCATCTGTGCTACCTTGGTTTGGACTGATTTCAATAGTTTATGTTTAGAAAAAACCCTTCTGGCCTAGATGATCAATGTAGTTATGTATTTAACCCCAATATTTTGAAGGTCTGGAGTAGGAAAAACATTGAGTAGATTTATGGCATTTTGGGTCCATTCTGATGGTTTCTTTACTAAAGTTTCATTCACAACAGTACACCTACTTCTGGCTATGATGGATATACTGTCTTTATCATTAATGAAATTCAAATACACTCTGAAATTGGGAGCTTCAACAATTGTAGAGTCCCAAATGATATTCTTGCCCCCCTACAATAGGCCTTTGCCTCTTAACCTCATCTTTAATTTATCTATTCTTTCCTCCAAGCCTTCATTCTCCTTTTAAAATTGAGCCATTCTTTCATCCTTTGCGTGCATCTCGTGCTTCAATTTCTTTATGCTTCCTTTCATCCCTTTGATTTCTCCTTCTTTCAATCTTACTTGTGACATAGCCTCGATTAGTCCTTTAGTGTTTGACCCAAAATATGCAGTAGGAGCTGGAACTACAACTTGTTTTAACATTTATGTCTTCTCTTGTGACCATTTCATCTTTTCTCATTCTAGCTGCAACACCCTAGATTTGTAGTCCAATGTCTATTAACAAATTTTTTCCTTTTCTTGTTATAGAGAAACCAATTCTGTTGTTTGTGGATGCTCTGTAGCAAACATTTTCAATTTCTTCTTCATACTTTGAATTAATTTGTCTTTATCATCCAACAAGGATTTCAAGCCTTGGGGGCCTTCAGATTCAAACCTCTTGACTTGAGTCTGCCAAGCTCTTCTAGATGCTTTTTCCCTCCTCAAATTCCCTTCCAATTTCATTTCATAAGATGACAACTTTGAATTCTTCAAGCTTAAAATCAGGTAATCAGAATACAACATATCATTGGTATGCTTATGGAATTTGACCTTGTCTGGATCACTGATGTTGTCATATCTTATATTTATCTCAGAGACTTTGTATTCATATGCAACTACAATGTTAAAGGTTATTTTCTCAACATCCCTCACTATGAACATAAAAGATTTATGCGGAGAAATATTTTCCACTTCAGGGACTAAATCCCTCATCTCACCTAGAGCTATGTTTCCCTTATCAACACATTGTTTTGTCAAATCTTCTTTAGATTGATAAGTTTCCTTAGATGATCTATCAAAGATATATTTGTTGCTACTAAAGGTTCTTGAGCTTCCTTCAATTTGGAGTTTACTTTCCTTTTTGACCTCTAGTATAGTGCTGGTACCACTTTCCACCATATCTAGATTTACTTGTTCTCTGGGCTCTTCATATTCTAAATCCACTATCTGTGGAGACTGCGTAATCTTCATCTTCTTTGGGGAAATTTGTTGGTCAATAATGCCCAAGGCCTCTGAACTAATTCTCTTACTGTAAACACTTATCTTAGAACTTTGACTACCAGTTTCGGAGAATCTTGTGGTATTTGACTTTGTTGCAGGGTTGCCTCCACTTGATGTATTTGATTTGTTTGCAATATTGCTTCCATATCAACACATACTTCTAGGTTTTCGACCTTATCAAATCCTTCAACATGTTCATGCTCATAAGGGACCTGGTTTTTGATCAATCTACTCTTGGATATGATTTGGTATGGATCATATCTTCTTCCTCGTAGCTGTGAAAAACCAAACTCTTTGAGCTTTTCTTAAACTGGAGATAAGCATGATTTGGTTTTGGAAATGAAGGGGCCAATGATAAAAGGGAACTTGAGATTGGAGGCTTTGTGCAACTTCATGAAATTCTTTGTCTCAGATACAATTCTCTGCCTGATGAATTCAAGAGAAAAGATTTTAGGGGTCAGAAAAATAGGCAGTAGATAAGGGGATTCATGGAAACCATAAACCTAGATTACTGTTGATTACATGAATAGTACCCAACCCCCCACTCTGTTCTATGGATTTTTCTATAGATAGTTCCTCATGTCATCCAAAAATCTAGGTAGGTTGGTATTGAAAATCAAACTATAAATTTAGGACATGACTTTGTTGATGAACATTAGTAATGTAATCCTTTTACATTCAGTTGAGTCAAATGCTACTTCAAGAAATTATCTCTTGTTGGTTTCCAGGAAAATGCTCAACATATAGGTGTAGTATCTGAAATGTCTTAGAGAGAGAAAATTCACTAGTTGTTTATGGATATTATCAACTATCAATTGATCAAAATTGATACAGATTGACAGACCAGACTCTGACTTAAAAAGGTCAAAAGGAAACTGAGCATGAATTCGACTACATATTTGTCATTATCTAGACCTAAAACTTGACTCAACAGGGAGCATACCCATTAGAATTTAATTACCATTATATTCACATTCATCGAAAAAAAAGACCCTCTGGAAAATGTTCAGGTTTGATAATTGTCTGTAAAAACAAATCTCAGACCTCTGATGGGCATTCTCTATATACCCTAATCAACTTTTCTTCATTGAAAGGTTATGAAATTGTGGAAAAAGACTTTGGTATACCAAGGGACTCTCGAATTGAGAGACTATCTACCGTACACATGACCTCAGATCCTTGTTTATTCACAACGACTCTTTCTTCATGGGAATATTGTTCGATGGACCAACCTATAAATTCAGGAAATGAGAAAGAAATTTCGACAACATAAGGGACTATGGTGGCCTGGACTGCTTCAAGGAATGGTATACATTTTCCTACTTTATTAGACAAGTTTCTTCTGGACAGAGAGATAGGAGAAATAGTGATTTCGATATAAAAAACATCTGAATCTCGGTCAATTAGCGCTTCTTCATTTTCCACAGGATCTTGTTATATTACTGAGGTTATGATAGGATCCATGGTTGTGATGAACAATACCTGGAAATGAGTGGAAATGTCGTGTAGTTGGTGTAATGTTGAGCTACAATTGAAAGATGTTGGTCACACCAAGGTTCAAACAGTCCAATGTTCAAAATCATAATAAAATAAATAAGAAAATTCCCTTTTATACTTTTCCAAATTTCAAGGGCATGAGAAAGTGGTTTGAGGAAACCTTTTTTTCACCTCAAAATGCACCCAGTGATGCCACGTAACCTCGAAATAAAAATCTAGTTCAAATTTCAAGCTCGCTCTCCAAAATTAACCCCCACGCAACTTATCCCCCCGAAATCATTCTCGGTCGTTGATCTTGATACATCATGATCCTCGATGTGTCAGGCTTGATCAAATCAATGCTCTTTCCATATTTAGCTCTTTCCTGCCATATTTGTCCCCTTCCCTAGTTTATTAGGCTTCCAAATCGGTTTAGCGTCCTGCTAGATTCTGAAATCTTGTTTTCACACAAAACTTAAATGGTGACTAACATGGATGATAAGTTGTGATGAATTTAAGATTTGTTCCAAACCCTTTGAATAATCCCTTCTATAACTTTGAGGTAAACTTTGGGTCTCTATCAGACATAATTGTCTTGGGTATTCCATGCAAGGAGGATACTTCCCCCATATAAATATCAACAACATTGGTTTCCTTGTGAGTAACCTTCATAGGAATGAAATGGGTAGCTTTGGTAAGCTTTCCCACCACCACCATGATAACAACATATTGCTTGCTTGTTCTGGGAAATTTGGTGATGATATCCATTATCACCACTTCCCAGTTCCACTCAAGAATGGGAAATGGCTGCAGCAACCCAACTGGGTGTCTAGCTCAGCCTTGACCTTTTGACACTCCAAACATTTATCAATGTATTCAACAATCTCCTTTTTCATGCATGGCCAATTATATTGGCTCTCAACTGCTGAAATTGTTTTCTGATAACTTGGGTGTCCAACATAAGTTACATTATGATCTCTTTTAAAATCGTACTCCTCAATTCAAGAGAATTGGGGACATAAATTCTACTCTTGTATAGGAGAATTTCATCAATTCCCAATTCACAATCTTCAACTTTCTGTTGCATTTTGTCTTGCTGTAATTTCGTTACCGACTCCATGTACTGCAAATCTACTTTCGTAGCCTCAGAATTTCCACCTTTAAGATCATTTTGATACATGCTAATGGTTGTAGCATGAAAATCATGCACTCTCCTATTGAGTGCATCAACCACTTTCTTCTATTTTCCTTTGATATGCTTAATATCAAAGTCATACTCACAAAGGAATTCCAACCATATACTCTGCCTAGCATTCAAAGTTGGCTAATCAAACAAATATTTAAAACCATTATGGTCTGAACTCAACTAAAACCTCTTTCCCATGAGGTAGTTCCTCCACTTCTTCAAGGAATGCAATATGGATGCCAACTCCAAATAATGAGTGGCATAGATCCTTTCATGTTCTTTCAATTTTCTGGATTCAAAACATATCAAAAACCCATTTAGACCGAGGACTCCACCAAGTTCTTCTTTGCATGCATTTGTGTCTACCACAAAATCTTCATTCGGATCAACAATCCTCAAAATTGGAGCACTGGTTACAAACTGCTTCAACTGTTGGAAGCTCTTTTCACATTCTGCTGTCCATTGAAACTTCACCCCCTTCCTTTGCAAGGAAGCAATAGGGTGAGAAATCAATGAAAACCATGCAATGAATATTCCGTAGTATCGAACTAGAACCTTGAAGGATTTGACTTCTATCACATTCTTAGGTGTTCTCCACCCTTTAATAGATTCAATCTTTTCGGGGTCCACTGTTATCCCTTCTTCGGATATGATATGCCCCAAATAGTAAATTTGGCTTTGATAAAATGAGCACTTTAATTCTCAATTTGGAATACAATTAGTGCTCTCTTAACACTTGTATCACCTTCCTAAAATGATTCTCATGTTCTTATTTTGACTTGGAATATACAAGGATGTTATCCAAAAAGACAATGACAAACTTGTCTAAATATTCCCAGAAAACACCATTCATTAAGAACATGAAAACAACTGGTGCATTTGATAACCCAAATGTCACCAATATGAATTTGTAATGACCATATCTTGTCCTGAAGGTAGTATTGCTGATGTATTCATATCTGATCCTTACTTGATGATATCCTGACCTGAGATCAATCTTTGAGAATATCCTTGCATCCTTTAACTGATCAAAGAGATCATCGATCCTTGGAAAATAATAGTTGTTCTTTATAGTTACCTTGTTCAATTGTCTGAAATCATTGAAAAATCTCAATATCCCATATTTCTTCTTCAAGAATGAAACTAGGGCACACCAAGCTGACACACTTGGGCGTATATACCCCTTCTTCAAAAACTCTTCAAGCTACATTTGCAACTCCTTCATCTATGGTGTACTAATTCTGTAGGAAGTCTTTGATATGGGAGCTGCTCCAGGCATCAAATTTATAGAGAAATCAATATCTCTGTTTGGGGGTAGTCCTAGTATCTCCTTGAACACATCCTCAAAATCTTTCAGGATTACATGATCTTGCAGATTTGGCATCTTATCCTTAGGTTATTCCTCCATATGACCTGCAAATATTTGGCAACCCTTCCTGTAAAACTTCTTCAACTGCATTGTTGAGATCTCTCAGACAATAACTACCCTAGGAATTTCTTGGACTGTTCTTGGGTTCCCTTCCTCATCCAGGAAAGTAAATTCTTTGTTATGATAGTCTAAGGCAACATTTTTTTGGTCCAACCAATCCACACCAATTAGACAGTCATATGAACCCAATGGCAGGATGTTCAAATCTACCTTGGTACTTATCACATTCATGTCTACTAGACATGATTTAAATGGCTCAACAACTTTTCTCTTGGCTCCTGTAGCCAACTTTTACAGCCAAGATTTGTCATGCTTGATTCTTGGAAAATCCAATCTTTCCACTACCATGGGACCTATATAGCTATGACTAGATATTGAATATATTAAAATAGTAAAGGCATGGTTATGGATCATACCTTCTACTTCAATCATGTGTGATTGAAGCTCAACTTGTTTTTTGTTCAGGGCTGCATAGATCCTTTGAACACTTCTACCCATGTCCTCCACTATTTCTTGTTGTTGTACATTGTGGCCAACTCTCACTTTATCACTTTTGTGAGGAAAATATCTATACTTATGGTCTCCTTTACAGACCCAACATTGAATGGGTGTATCCCTTGGCCTTTTCCCACCTACCTCAGCCATTCTGTTCTCTCTAAAATATACTTGTCCTTGAGGACTATTTTTGAAAAATGGTGACTTGTTCCCCTTTTTCCTATGTTCCATCTTAAAAATTTTCTTGTCTTCCAAATCTCTTTGGAAAGTATCCTTTCCTTTATGTTGATCGTATAAACACTTTTCTCTTCTTATGGTTTCCTCCAAGGTCTTGGTATCATCATATTGAATCTTGTCACTGATGAAAGATGGCATCCCACTCAGGTATCTCTAGATCTTAAATGTCTCATCCTTGATGAAAGAGACATACTTCAACAATTTTAAAAATCTCATTTCATATTCATCAAAAGTCATGCTGCCCAGTTTGATTTCAAAGAACTATTTCATATTTTTGTCATAATACCTCTTGGTCAGGTATTTATTCTCAAAATGCTTCTTGAATTACTTCCAAGTCACATTTTTCTCTTCTATGTGCTGCACTTTCACAAGATGATCCCACCACATGGATGCCTTTCCTTTCAGTTGATAGATAACAATTCTTCCTTCTGCATGAGAAGAATAGTTATGTAATTGGAAGTACTTTCTCATTCCCAACAACCATGTCTCAACATATTCATCCTTCTTGTGTTCACCATCAAAAGTAGGAGGTTTGATCTTGTTCATATATCCTTTCAATTCATACACCCCATTGTTACACATTATTTTAGTCATCCCTATGATCGTTAATGATGTAAACCTATCTGTCAGTGGCTTGATTTCCTGAAGAGAGAAGGGAGAAGAACTTTCCTTGAGAAAATAAGTTGCATTTTCCTTTGTAAAAATCCTATAAAAAAGGAAGTTCGCAGGCTACATTATAGCTAGGGTGCGAGAATGCCTGAATCTCGTAGGATGCATAATAGCTAGGTCGCGAGGAGTTCCCAGTCTACTCTATAGGCAAGGTACGAGAATTCTTACACATGGGAAAACCGAGCGTTTTCTCGAATCTTCTAGAAGGAGAAACTTCCATGGTGAGGTGGCATCCGAATGGCTTGGATCTTACTCGCTTTCATGATTTAGTGGGATCATCCTAAACTCCTCAACTTATCCTCTTCAACTTATAAAAGGAGAGGAGCTCTCATGGAGAAGGACTAAGTTGGATTTGGCTTGGAATTATTAGTTTGGGTGGAGTGTCTTTGGGTTTTGCCTTTGTCAAGATAGATTGTGAATATTATCATATCTTTGCTCTCAAGATTCTTGGAATGCAAGTGTGTGGGGAATGAATGAGAGTTTGAAGGGAACTTACAACATCAAGGCCATGGTTGTAATATCTCTTTCAAATTTAATATGATACAATAATATGATTCTTTCCTATAAAGCTTGTTGTGTTTTATTGTATGATTCCTTGATCACATACATAGGTTTATATTGAGTTTCTGCTATTACTATAACTTTGGTTGGTTGCGTTATTTTGTAGGTTCATCATTGTATGAGCGTTGGAATGGAGCTAGAATGGTGATGGCGAGAGGAAGCGACATTTAAATGGTATGTCACCCATCCCTCTTTAGTTAGTAAATTCAATATTTAAAACTTAAGGAAAGCGTCATGTTTTGGTGTGTTTTGTTCTAGATCTAGGTGGATCTAGGGAGATCAGTTAGTGTCCTATTGACGGGCGAAATTGACCGTCCGTCAACTGGGAGAGTGGAACCGGTCCGAGGTTGTCTAATAACCCAAGCCGTTTGGGATGGACCACCCTGACGAGTTTAACGGCTCCGTTGGATGCCCTAAGGTCTCGTATAGAAACCAAAGAGAAATGATTTGAGATAAGAAATCTAAAAGGAAACTAGAAACTAATAAAACAAAGACAAAGAACTAAACTAATAAAGGAAACTAGAAACTAATAAAGAAAACTAAACTAACTACACTAATCTAACTATAAATTACTAACTACTTATATATACAAGATACTAACTATGAT
>ML784614.1:566822-620924 GCA_009831015.1 Picea engelmannii
CCTGTAATAGACATAAAGATCAAGTTAGAGGAGTATTTTATTGAGAAAACAATAGAAAAAATGACTCTATAGACTTAGCTACAGAATCTTCTGATTCTGTAGCTGGTCTAGAATAGTAAATAGGACCAGATATACAATCAAAATCAAACTGAATCCAATCATTACAAATTACAAATGATTTAATAAAAATAATCCTTTCAATCAGACCAAATCAAATAGAATACAATCGGGACAGAGTGGGAATGCTCTGTTTTCCCAATTGTCATAAAATCAAATCAAATCTTAACAAGATTGTTTCACGAATGCCATCAAAGGTAAACCAAATCGTATGAGATACAAAATAAATCATTATCGGTTGGCATAGAATCCAAATCATTTAATCAATAGCCAAAAATGGTCACGATAAAACAAGCATAACTGTATCCATAAATCTAGTCATAGACTTTACATGCCGAATTTCCAACAGTTCATAGATATGGTCATAACTGTCATCGACTAGTCATAGTAATGAATTGATAACCTTTAATTAAAATTACAATGCGTAAACAACCTCCATTGTAATCGGATGAATCATATTAACTCAAGAATCTTTACACAGTCAATGGACAGAAGCATGATAAAATCTACAGATTCATGAATCGAGCAATAATCCAAATCGATTTTCATGGATTTAATAACAGAAACAACATCGTAACCTTAATCAGAATCCAATTCGAAATAAGTTGCAATCAATGAGAATCAAATCGGTTATGATTCGGTTATGTATTCATAGAAAAATATGAGATTTGATCGAATGAAATTGAAACAGTTAACCCATCTATTAACCAAATCGAATTACACCATCGACTGTATTCAAAATTCGGGATACCAATCAACAGACTATTTTTAGAAATATTAACAGCTTGTATTATCAACAAAACATCGAGTTAATTTTAACAATCATATCTATTCGATGATCTATCGAATCAAAAACCAAATCCAATCAAATTTTAAAACGAAAATCAAAACTAAAACAAACATTATATACAGAGAAGCATGCTTTATGAAACAGAGCAAGCGAAATATGTACAGAGAGTAATATACATGAGAAAAATACCATCACAACTGCTGGGCATTATGTCAATTTTGAATTGATAATTGCAGTGGTAGAATCGACGTTTTTGAACAGGACTAAAACTGCGGTTCGTTGCTTCTTATCGGAAGGTTGCACCTTTGCATTCTTACCAGTGAGCATTGCCACTTGGTTTTCCAACTCGTAGATCCTAGATTGTAATGTAGGTACATCCAGATAGTATCTTCCAATCCATAACCCACATTGATCGCAAGGTGCAGCAACAGGCTGAACAGAAGGGGGTTTTGATGATTCCCCAAGGGTTTCATGGAGTGGCTCAATACCAGGAAAGTCAGGGTTATCCCGCAGACAAGGAGGTAAGTTCCTAACGAAATCGTGAGGCGGTTTGCTACACAATCCCTCGGAGTAAGGATATTCTTCGACGAGAAATCGTTCAATGTCTGAATCAGAGTCCTCGCTAACCACGATAGGCTTTTTTTTGGCAGGAATCTTAGAGTTGTTCCTCGCCATGCGAGAGATCAATCTTGCATTTTTCTTTCCTCGAGTATTAACACCAGTCTTCGCTCTAGTCTCTTGGGTTCTAGCTTTAGCAACTTCGGTTTGTTTTGGCACAGACTTAGGAAAACTTATAGATGACTTGGGCTTAGGTCTAGGTAATAAAACATTATAAGGCACAGTGGTAGGTTTTCTCTCGGCCACCATGGGCTTGTCTACCTGTGGAGGGTTTGACTCCCCAAAACCATTACGGCTGAGGAAATCATGCCAAGAATCACGACGTAACCCTAAATCGTAAACTAAAACCATTTTGATCAACCCAACATGGAAGAGGCTAGTGTCAGCCTGGCTATGCTTGTATCGTTTAGTCATTTTGAATAGACTTCGGTGCAGATAGTAAGGCATACTTAGTTCAAGACCCATGAAAATCATTAATAAACGCAGGTGGAATAAGAAAATAAACCCATACCTGCCTTCACAGGTAACGAAAAGTTTTATAATCATCAAGAGATCATACCAGAGGGGTTTCAACATCTTTGCAGGTAACCCTCTGTCGCATGAGTTCACTGTGCGAGATTGGAACAATAATGTCCATGGGACATCGTCTACCTTGCAACTTTTCGACCATTTTTGTCCCTTGGCAGGCAAGCTGGTTGCCAGGCTGAGAAGTTCCTCAGTAACTTCAAGCTGAACATCTCCCACTTTGGCTCGGCAGCCATCAAACGACAATGCAAATTGCCAAGCCACTGTGAGGTCATAGCCATCGAACTTCCTTATGAAAGAAAGCCACCCGTTTTGTTCCAGGTCGCTACATTCACCATTGAATGTCAACAGTGCTTGGCACCCGTTAGGATTGACCCTTACGACAGGAGCCATAACCTCTGTACATGGTAGGGTTCACAGTGAATGAGACAATGCACAGAGTTGAAAAAAGATAGGTTTGTTGGCTTCAAAGCTCGAATAGACCGGAATTAACTGCATGCATGCGAAGGTGGTGGGATTACCACCACCACGCACTATATTAATTGACTGAGTACAGTGTTATAAAAAACATAATCGTTTATACCATGCGTATTGGCCAGCAAATAGGTGTGTAATCGTATTAACGTGCCAGTCAACCGGAGCAGAACCAATACCATGTGTTATACTCATGCCAAGTGTACAATTCGATACACCACTATATCCATCGTGTATTGTGTCAATGAATCCTTTCAACACCGAGGTTTAAAATTAATCAATGCTAATACATAGTTTATAACTGTGAATCATTCAACGTATTATCAACCAAACCATATACCAAGCATCGATTTGTAATCCAATATGATTAATCCATGCGCCTTCAAACCATTGCTTATTCCTTGAATTAAACTTCATAAACTTACAAATGTATTCGTTGCACATTGGAATGTTTGCATTCCAAAGTCATGAGAACATTATGATCCAAAATTACTCATATAATAGCTGAGTGAAAATTCCATAGATATAAGGATAAAAGCAATGAGACCAAATCCATTATAACTTTCAGAATAAAACCAATAAATTTTTATGCCCAAAGGCTTAGCAATCAAACATATCCAAATGCGCAATCAAGGTAAGATAATGCTCAAGGATAAAAGTTCGAGAAAACTTTAGCAGTCAAGTGATAAACCAATGGTGAAGTGTCTCTTGGAAAAATCGATAAAAGATGACTACAGTCCAAATGATGAAAAAGGTATTTTCACACTTACAGTTGTGAAAATCAAAACGAGACCAAATTACAATTGTCGAAAAATGAAACAAATGCCTAGAAGCACAACGCGACGATGATTTTTCATTAATGAGACAAGGGGTGTAGGCAGCGTTTTTTAAGAGCAATTAAAAAAATGACTGGCTGCCAACATGTCCGCACCTACCGATTTATCCAATAACAAGATTGGCAATCGTACTGGGGAACAAATTGTTTCTTAGTTAGTCTAGTTTCCCTTCCTTTGATTGCTTGTTTTCTGGTTTTTGAATCTGTGGGACATCCATCCAGACTCTCTGGATCTAGAAGTTCACCTAGATTCCCAATCCTTTTTCAAAATTTTCTTTGATTATAGACATTCTCGCACTATACCTCTCTACAGCCTTTGAAAACCATTGATTTTCGCACCTTGTTTTTAGATCCAGTGTGAACTTCTAGCACCCTACCAGTGTCTATCCTATGAGAATACCTAATTCTCGCACTATACTCTACTACTAGGCTACGAACTTGTTTGTAAACTTTTTTGGATTGGGTCTTGTCATCTTTTGATGACCTAGTTTTACAGTCTAAATGACATTCTTTGAGTTACTTTTAGCCACTTTGGCTTTGTTTGGTTTTGAAGGATTAGTCTCTTTCTTTGAGTATATTTCAATTACAAAGCATGTGTTTTCTATAGAATTGTTTAGGGAAAGATCATATTTCTTCTGAATAGTTCTCTTTAAAAGAAAACTTTTAGTTTGGGTTCCTTTGTTTTAACAAAGTTCATTATTGCTTTTAGTGAAATTTTTGAAACAAAAAGATTTAATTTCTTGCTTTATATTATATTGGGGGCATGCTTGCATTTGAAGTAGCGAAATTGCATGATTCTTGGCATTTTTTGGTCTTAAATTCTGAAAATTTCCCCCCCTCATGGCCAGGGGGGGCCATGAATCGTGCATTGGTGTACAATATTTTTTGCTCATTTATTGAGAATATTGATACTGATGAGTTTTAATATTTTGGGACATTATGCATCTGGGAATGATAAATGTTTTCTCCTTCTCGTAGCATAGCTTTCATCGAAATGAAAAGATTGCATCTTCATCTCTTTGCATAATTTTTGAGTCGGTCGAAACACCATATTTTCCATGCCATTTTCCTTTTGAGTAACAACAACCATGAAATAAAGCACTTATAAAAATTGATTAGACATTTTTATCTTTTCTGGTAGCAAACCTACATTAGATTAGTCGCAGGGCTTTGGAATAGGTGTGAAATATAACTTTCCAAAGCTACAAACAAACATAGTATCTTGTGATAGGGAGAGTTAAATCCACTTACTACATTTTGTCCTGGGAAGCCCTTCTCACACAAGGGTCAATCATGAGGTCGCATTAAGACTGAAAGAGTTACTCACCCTGCTTTGTTGGTCTTGGTGTAGAGATTACATGTATTATGGGGGTCGCTTGAGAGGTATACCCACAATGATGAGTGGAAGCCTTTCAATTTGATTTCGGGCTAGATACCTTGCCCTTGCATATGGATTAGATTGTCGAATGTTTCCCCAGGCATCACTGTAGTGATTGGTAACCCTAGTGGCTTATATCTTTAGGGTCTTTACACAAGGTGACTATGGAGGGGAAAGTCTTCATGGTACCTGGAATCGACATTGGCCAAACTCACTCGGGCTCCTTGAAGGGTATACCCATGATTATGTGTGGGAGCTTGCACCAAGGTGTAATTCTGTTAAGCAGGTCGTCAACGTAACTTTTTCACCCGCTCTATCTTAGCCTCTTCCTACTTTTTCCCCGCGACGTTGGATTTCATCACCAACTAGTGTGCTCATTGTGAGAAGGTTTTGTTTGTTTGCTTGCTTCCTAGATTTTTAGCGTGTGCTATTTGTTTTCCCTGGTGGACTCTATATTGGATCTTTAGTTTTATGGTGTCAGTTCTCAGAATGACCAATGAAGGAACTCCTTTTCCAGGAGAACCTTTGTTTTTCCTTCTTACGAAAAACATTGGTCCTCCTCATATTGCTACTTTGAGCCTTCCAGGTCTCACAATTGGATTACCGGTATGGTTTTTTTCCACTCAGGTAATCCCAAATGAAGTTAGTGCTTCAGTCGCAAGCACTTCCTCCCAAGAGAATCAACCTCATGTTGATCCTTCACCATCTTCACCAATAAGATCTTCTTTTCCTTCTTCCATTTCATCTTCTTCACCGAGTGAAAGATCTCAAGCTAGTAACTTGGTGGATACGAAGAAGAAATACTCTTTTCCCGTCCAATTGATATCTTGAAAATATTTGAATTATTACTCCATGGGAGTATTTGTCATGTTTATTAATGGATTATTCTATCTAATGTGCTAACCTTTTGTTGTCCCTCGACCAAGTTTTGAGGAAACATTGGTTAGGTTTGACCACTTTTTGGACTTCGACAGGCTGGTCGAAGATGGAGTGCCCAGGCGGAGCTAAGATCATGGGATTTCACTTGATTTGTGGACCCAACAAGGGGTTCATTAGGGTTTTTGTAATGGGTTATGGGATTTTGGCCCATGGGTTTACCCATGATTAGGCCTTTTTGTAAGAAAGTGTAAAAGCATAAATAAGTAAGAATGTAATGTAGAAAGGTAGTGAAGAGTCGATAACTTGCAAGGATAAGTGCAAGTAGTTTTGAGTTTATTAGTATAATAGACTGTGTATGTAAGGATTTGTGCTTGATAGAGGAGTTGGCTCTATGCCTTGACCTGATTTTGGGAAGGTGGATATGGTTCTTAGTGTGAAAATCACCTATCCAGTGTGAATCTTGGCTCTGTGGCTTACTGCATAGGAGTGGATGAATGTAAGAGATTGAAGCCTAATAAATAAGAAGAAGTCATTGGTGGACATAGCCCCACGCTAGGGTGAACTACGTATATCATGTGTTGATGGTTTTCTTTGTGTTACAATGTTTATGCTCTGGATATGCTTAGTGCATTGATTGTTATGCATGATAGATATATCTATGAATTCTTAGTGCTTTATTTATATTGAATGTGGTAGATCTAACTTATGATGTTAAGTGCAATGTATATGTTGTCATTATTGCTGCATCGATCTGTACTTAGGGTTTGATCTATGATGTGAGTAAGACTAATAGGTTGATGAATGTTGTTCCTAATTACTATGTAGAAGTGTTATAATCACATATCTGTGTCCCATCTCGGTTACAGACACCTGAGTCTTGTAACCCCCCATGCCTCTACCTTGGGTGAGACTTGGCCTGGTTTACAGGTGTTGCTGAAAGGGCTGGTAGTTAGGGTTTGGTTGGTGCGTTGTTGAAGCGTTGAACCCTTGGTCTTCCCCTATGTGAACAAATGGTTTCATTGTCAGGGCCTGCAACTATGATTGCTGGGAACTGAAGTAAAGAAAAGAGAATCTCAAAAAGAGAAGCTCTGTGCATAGATCTGTTGTTGTAGTGTGCAGTATTCTACTTGACTTGCGAATCTTTGTGCTAAAAGAGATATCTGATCTAAAGAAAAGAGGTAAGATCTTAAAGATTTGTGCTTTGATAAGAATAAGATAAGTGAATTTTTTTTTTGAAAGAATGAACCCAGGTATGTATAATAGATTCTGTCCTAGTCTAAAAACTGGGGCACAGTTGGAAGAAAGAGTTGATCTTAACAAATTTTATGGAAATAGAGAAAGATATGTTATTCCTATGCATAGAAAGATTTTTTGGACTAATAAGTGGATGCAGGAACCTAGAAATAATTTTTGCAGATTGCAGGCTCAACACTGTGATCCTAGTAAGCAGATCAGGAAAGGTTGGGGAATGTTTAAAAGAAAGAGAGGATTGACACTATGTTATAACTGCAGAAGACTGGGACATCTTGCTAAGGAATGCCCTGGTATAGGTCCTATTTGTCTTTTTTGTAAAATTGTTGGTCATAAAGTTGAGGATTTCCCAAGGATGAACATGAGACAAGAAAACTATGAAGGAAGTCAAGAGACTAAGATCCTGTTAGAGAATTAGAAAGAGAAATAATCAGACAAAGTTCAAACTACATTATAACAGTTGAAAGAAATGATGAATGATCACAAAGATGTTAGTTTATTAGAGATCTTGGAAGTAAAACAATGTATAAATACAAGAATAGGAGACTTCGACATAGACTGTGTCTTGGATGAGGAGAAACAAGTGAATATTATGACAGAAGACACTTGGGAAATCTTGGGAAAACCTACTATGATAGCTTCATTGGGAAGGATAGGATTGTTTAAAGGAAAAATGATAACCCTATGTTGAAGAGTTACTAATGTACTTATTATCATCTATGGAACATAGACAAAAGAGGAATTTGAAGTCATTAAGCTTGTTGAGAACAACGCCCTGTTCCCTCTTTTGTTAGGAAAGACTTGGAATGAGAAAGATCAGATTAGAAGGAAAGCAGAGGAAGAAACTAAAGAAAATAAAAAGCAAGAACTAAAGGATTTCATGGCTAGAAAAATAGATCGACTGATAGAAGAACGAGAAGTTAAGTTGAAGCAATAGAACACAAGAAAATTAGTTGTCGAGGTTGAAAGAATGGAAGAAGGTTTGAAGGACCTATCCATGTAAGAAAGGAGTACATCCACCCAGGAAATAATAAGACAAGAGAAATTAACTTCAAACCCTTTGAGAGCACATCAACAACGTGAAGTCACTACGCCAGAAGAAGATAAGAATACGAATGAAAAGAGGATTCCAGAAACAGTTAGAGAGACTCAGATCACAGGAAAGAAGGCAAGAAATATCATTAAGAAGAAGGCTAATTTGGAAAAACTACAAGAAGAAAACAGATGGAAGACTTCATAGATTGGAACTTTGCACAAGGCAGGTTTGCAGGATTTGTACCTCACCAGAACAACATAACCGTGCAGAATGGGACTTCACCATGGTGAAGATATACGACCATTGGAGGCGTCCCAACCATTAGAACGATGCTTCAGAATGACTAGGAAATGAATTTATGGGCAGACAGACCGCCGTTGGACGTTGCGATTGCACCATAACAGACATATTCACATTGATGGAAGAAACCCTAGCCGTTGGAGGAATCTGTTACGACACTTGTTGATTTAACCTGTCGGATGCTGCACCAGGACCAATTTTTTCCATACACGATTAATTGAGCTATCAAAGATTTGATTGTGTGTCGAGATATCATAACAAGAAAGTATTGTCCACTTGTCCACCCCGCTAGATGTTCACCTACCCCGACCTATTTGTTAATGGTGAGAATGTTAGTCGAGTGCACTAAGTTAGAAAAGTCCGTCGAGGAGGTTCTTAAGAAATTTATGGCTGATAAAGCTATTTTTGAAGGAGTACATGCATCGCTGACTTGGGGACTCCAGGCTTCCCCTTTGATTGGACGACGTTTGAAACATGTCAACCCCATGACCAAGAAGCAAAGTAAGCATCATGATGATCTGGCTAATGCGAAGTAGATCACGTCGATCTTACCTGACTATATCCTGCCTTTGGCTGGCACGGTTAACCATGACAACATCCCATGGGACTTTGAATACACATTGATCATCGCGCACATTCTGAAGGGAATACACGTAGTTGGAACCTAGTTGGGATAGATCCTAGCACTGAAGAACAATGATTTCAACCTTGGAGACAAAAAGAACCATACCATGCTCGTGCCCCATAGATATTTGATGAACACCACTGGGAAGAAGCCTCGCATAGTCTCCCATCCACATATTAAGGAGCTGGAACAGTCCACGATACCGAATGTAATGAAGATTCCTCATTTTGGATGACATCAAAAGGTTAACTCTTGCTCTAAGATCCTCTTGTCATGCTACCATGGTGGATACTTGTGGCCCAATAGGTGGATTACTGTGGATCCGATGATGATCCAATTGATCATAGGATTGGGCATCCAGGGACCCGAAGCTCAGCAGTTCTACCTAGGGAATATCTCAGATCACTCCCTAACACAGTGAATCAAGGAGGCATACGATGAAGTTGAGAAGGGAAAGCGAGGCTACAAGGTAGCCTCTATCTAAGATGGTGCAGTGCGACTTGATTTCCAACTCATAGCTAGAAATCTTGTAAGAAAGAATCGCCCCACGTAGGTCACCAGGTTCATGGTGGACCTTGCAGGGAAATGCGTGGAGGGGATGCATATGAATTGGGAGAGTTACCTCGTCAACGAGCTTGAGAAAGACTGTCGCAAAGCGCAGGATCAAGGATATGAGCTCCACTTTAGCTGGATACTTGTGTTGATTTCATTTGTTTCTTGGCAAATGCTGAAAGGAGCCACCTTCCCAGATATTGAACCGTCGGAGTCATTGGCCACAAGTTTCTCAACCTTATGGTATACAAATGACATGTCAAAGAAATGGAAGTTGAACGCAGTGTTCCATGCTTACTATCAGTAACTGAATGTTTCCATTGAGTCGTTCTTGTGCATGACACAACGTACCTTGCACCAGTACAGGCCACTAGCTAAGTTCTGCATAGACCCTCATTTTATTTATATCACTACACGTAGAGATGAGAGCAAGGAAGATTTACAGTCCTATTACAAGATGACAGACAAAGACATGGAGAAAATCAGAAAGGAGTGGCCCAAGGAGTTTCTTGTATCAGTTGATGATGCAAAATGCTTCGACCCTGACATGATAGGAAGCCCCTTGGTCACCCGGTTTGAGCATGGAAAATAGTCAAGTGCGAAGAAGAAAAAGAAAAAGGAGGAAGTTTAGAACATAGAGATTGATGAGGAGGACAACACCTCAGAAGAAAGTGGACCTGGCTTGCCCGCAAGAGGAGAAGGAGACTAAGTAAATCAAGAAGTAGGAGGGGAAGAAGGAGAAAAGAAAGGAGAAGGCAGAGATACACTGCTGAAGGATCCCCTTACTGAGATAGAAACACCAAAGAAGAGGAAGTTTTCTCTGGAGAAACCTTCAACAATAAAGAAGACCCACTCTAGTAAGCCCTAGCTAGAGGCTATGCTCACAGAGGATGATATCGGTCTAGTCTGCGGAGCGATGGAGGACGCATCCGAAGATCTCTTGCAAAGATCTGGAGAAAATCAGGAAGAGCTGAATGTAAAGGTTGAGAAGGAGTTGAAGGAGATACAATGAGCTATTCAAGTTATCCGCACAGCTACTGCACCTTCCTCATCGTAGATTGCAGAATTGGGGGATGAGCCTTCCCAATTGAGAAGATTAACATATGCAACAGAGGCTCAGCTTCAAAAATTTGAAGAAGAAAAATAAAAGGCTACAGAAGCCTTGAAGAAAGAAAAAGAGGAAGTATTAGAGAATCTACAAGTTGCACGGTACTGTGTAGACGCTTATGAAAATATGAAGGATGAGTTCTGGGTAATGCTTGAGGAGGACAAATAAAATATACAGAGAGACAAGGACCAATTTCTCGCAGAGCATACTGCGGTCGAAGAATCGGTGAGAAAAGAACTTTTCTCTGTGCCAGCCTTGGCACAAGAAGAACATGAGTCAGTTGAGGTGCAAGTGGTGAAGCTTGCTGAGGCCATCTAATAGCTTCAAGCAAGGATAACAAAATTGGATATTCAAGCAGTATCTAGCACTCCACAAGAAGTGTGAGGTCAGAGGGAAGAAGCCGCTAGGAATGCAGTTGTAAGAATCATGGCCCTCAATTCAGAATGCAAGCAGCTAAGCAACATATGTGCGCAGACTTATGAATGCCTTGCAGAAGACCCAGAGCTAAGGAAACTAGAAGCACAACTGCAAGAGGCGCAACAACAGGCATTGTCAGTACAGGCGTAGATGAAGTTACTTACTGCAGTCAAGAGAATGAAGAGATCAAAAGAACAACATGCGCCCCAACAACATATTACTTCCATCCAAGGAAGAGTAATGGAAGTCACATAGAGGCTACAACTGATGCAGGAGGAAGCCTATGTGGTGTTTGAAGAGATCAAAGGACAAGGTTTGCAACTAGACCAAGTGGTTGTGATAGGGGAAAATCTCCTAGAATGGCCTGTTACAAAAGAGAAAATCCAAGAGCTTACTGAGCAGGAGGCTCAGGTGAAGCAACAAGTTGAGGTAGCTCAAGCTAAGCTCGAGGCCTTCGAAGCTGCATTGCTCAGATCTGAGTCACAGGTGAGTTTTGGGGGCTTGTTGGCCCTCGACCAAGTTTTGATGAAACATTGATCAGGTTTGACCGATTTTTGGACTTCGACAGGCTGGTTGAAGATGGAGTGCCCAGGCGGAGTTGAGATCACGAGATCTCACTTGATTTGTAGACCTAGCAAGGGGTTCATTAGAGTTTTTGTAATGGGTTATGGGATGTCGGACCATGGGTTTACCCATGATTAGGCATTTTTTTACGAAAGTGTAAATGTATAAATAAGTAAGAATGTAATGTAGAAAGGTAGTGAAGATTCGATATCTTGCAAGGCTAAGTCCAAGTAGTTTGAGTTTCTTATTACAACATACTGTGTATGTAAGGCTCTATGCTTGATCGAGGAGTTGGATCTGTGACTTGACTTGATTTTGGGAAGGTGGATCTGGTGCTTAGTGCCCAGATCACCTGTCTAGAGCAAAGCTTGGCTCTATGGCTTAGTGCACAGGAGTGGACAAATGTAAGATATTGAAGCCTAATAAAGAAGAAGAAGTCATTGGTGGATGTAGCCCCATGCTGGGGTGAACCAAATATATCATGTGTTGATGGTTTGCTTTGTGTTATGATGTTTATTCTCTAGATATGCTTAGTTCATTGATTTTTATGTATGATAGATATATCTATGAATGCTTAGTGATTTATTTATATTAAATGTGCTAGATCTAACTTATGATGCTAAGTGCGATGTATGTGTTGTCATTGTTATTGCGTCGACATGTACTTAGGGTTTGATATACGATGTGAGTAAGACTAATAGGTTGATGCATGTTGTTCCTAAGCACTCTATAGAAGTGTTATAATCACATATATGTGTCCTAGCTCAGTTACATAAAATTGAGTCCTGTAACCCCCCTGCCTCTATCTTGGGTGAGACTTTGCCTACTTCGCAGGTGTTGCCGAAAGGGTCGATAGTTAGGGTTTTGTTGGTTCATTTTTGAACCGTTGAACCCTGGGTCTGCCCTTGTGCCAAAAACTTTTATATTATCACCATATGCGTTCTTTTATTGGTTGTTGAGAACTAGTTGCAGGTATATAGCTTTGGGTCAAAGTGCTCAACGATGGACTTCATCGAACATCTAGACGAGGTAGGCCTCTTTCTTATCTCATTTGCATATTGTTTTATGCAACATGTTTTTGGGATAGATTTGATTTTTGCAGTCATTTCCGTCTGTTTTTGTTTACCCTAAACATAGAGAGATTTTCCTTGTAAGAGAATTGGCGACCATATTGGGGATTGAATCTTCTTTCTTAGGGTTTGGAGTACTTTACTCCTTAGATTTCTCTTGTTCCTATTGTGTTTCTTGTCCTATCATTTCTTGACAACCCTTGTTCACTCTGGGTCTACGTTTCTCAACCTTCTCCCTTGTCTGGCCTTGTTTTTGAAACATATATGCGCTTTTTGTCTTGACAGTCGCGTATATACACAGGTTGTCCCTCTGCAAGCTGTGTACATACGCTCTGTTTTCCTAAACAATCATGTACATCAACCTTCCTTTCTTTTTTTCTGGGTCTGGTGGTTGTTGGGTGGGATTTGATGTTTGCTGAGTCTTCTTGGGTCTCTGTAGTGCCTGTTAAGTGCTTGTGGGATGACAAGAAACCTGTCTTTGGTTGAATTTTTGGGCGGAGTCTTTCTCATCACCTTTTCATTTTGATTGTCCTTGTACATTGGGCTAGGTTTCTTGCTTCTTGATATCCTACTTGAGTTGTCTGTTTCTATACACAGTAGAGTTGATATATCAAGTTGCTTTTTAGTCCATGCATTTTCATTTTTATTATATTGAAAATACAAAAATATTAGGCATTTTGCATTGCTTGGTATTTTGGTATTTTGAGTCTGGGTCATTATCTTAGTGCATGTAATGAAATATTTCATTTTTACTTCAGAATTGCAAAGTTGAAATTAAAAATTGCATTTTTTATTATAAGTATATCATTCATTGAAAATTGAAGTTAGGACTTTCCATTATATTCATATTTACTTTTCTTGCTGAGTCTTAACATCATGAGTTTCACTACCATACCTTTCTAAGTAATCACGGTCACTAAAATTAACGCTATAATTTAAAATTGATTAGTCATGATTTTATTTTCTAGGGTGCACAAACTCACTTATGATTTAGTGCCTTTGAATAGGATTTTGTGAGTAAACTTCTCCAAGGAAATTAAATCAACATATGTGTCTGAAAAAGGGAGTGGAGAAATACATTGTGTAATTGGTAATATCAGGAGGCTCCTCTCACACCGGAGTTAATCATGAGATCGTGCAAAGTTGGTTGAAGGGATATCCCCCCGATACCTTCTTAGTGATAGAGATATTTCTGGTGATCTATTCATATCTGGGGATCTTTCTAGTTCCTTTACCTCTGTGAGAGGCGATACTTTCAAGGTTTCAGGATTTGCTACCCTTCCCATACAGTGGACCTAACTTATTACTTCTCGCTTGTGCATCGATTATATATTGGTTTCTTAGTTGCTTTATTTAGGTGCCACATAGGTTACTTGCAGGGGTTATTCTGCAGGTACCTTGGATCAGATAAGGATCAGACAACACACATGCTTTATGGAGGATTACCTCTTCGAGGGGATCTAACCGACTGGTTGTTAAGCCCATGAGGGCCCTTATAACTGATTATGTTGCCTCCAATATTTAGCAAGGAGTCTCATGCCCCTCTTGGGAAAGACATACCTTATTTAGGGAGGGAGGCCACTTTTATCCACTTTACCCCATTTGTGTGCATATTGGCCGTTTGACCCTTGGTGTGATCTTTTATTACTAGCTGGCCTTAGGATTTATTTTTTGTCTGTAGAGTCTTAATTCATTGTGGAGTCGGACCAACGTCCCTACCGTTCCCATTGCTCATTATAGTTATCATCGTATTTTGAATCTTTTCCTTCTAAAAGGTGTAGAGTTATTAGGCGTGGTACACACACCTCCACTATTCAGACTTGTTATTCTACAAAGATGAGTACGGAAACTAGTATTCATAACACTGGGAGCCCTTTGACTCACACTCCCACTATAATTATTGTCACTGCTTCGACTCCTGGAACTATAATGGTTGTAGTGCTCGAGGAACCTATCATTACTATGGCTCGACCTATAATGAATGCTAAATATCTTGCCTTGAACCATTTTAGGTCTCTTGGTCACTCACTGGGCTATAATGTTTAGTCCATCCCTATGGCCTCTAGTCCTTTTTCCTATGGTATGCCGAACTTTACTTCACATTTTTTGAACGCCATCCCAGCTAATGGCCCTAATGCTAGCATTGGGCTTGTGGGAAATACACCTCGTTATACTTTGTTAGCACCAAAATTCACCTCTAGATTGCGACAGAGATAAGCCCAGTGCCCATCAGTTTATATGTCATGGTTAATGGATTTAAAGAGGTCAAATGGGGAAGCCTCGAGAGAATATCATTTTAACTCAGAAAATTGGGGCAGTATGCACAAGAAAATGAGGTCTTGATCAACTTCAGCCAGTAATTTGTAGTAAGGGTGAGTAGGAGGAATAAATTGAGGAGAAGAGGTAAAAGTCTACTTTGGACATCAGGTATTCCAACAACCTAAGGAGGAAAAACTCTGAAAACAAGATCCTCTTGTTTTTCATAGTTCCAAGAAACTGAAAATTCTATAAATGCACTGTAATCAAACATTCATTACAACGCAATCACCACAATCCATGAGAATCCTTCGATCATGAACATTCAGTATCATACACAAGTAAGATGGAATTAGAAGATGAATTTCATTAAACAATAAGTCTCATATCAAGTTACATAATCAGAGAACCAGGGCTTCATTAAAACATTACAATACGGGAGCTTAGCTCAACCATCAACCCCAACAAAATATCAAAACTGAGTATTTATACTCAGAACAACTTGCCACCACCAAGAGTGTGACCTGGCTACTGCAATCAAAGCTTTGTGTCTACATCTCTTCTACCAGTCTACACTTGCATTCTTCTGTTAGACACGACCTCAGACCAATATTGGCTTTGCAGGAGAATTCATTGACAGGGGAACTTTGAGATGACAGTCTTCCCCCACAACCATATTTTCCATGCTTTCCATTAATGTGGTGAAATGAGGTTTCAGCCACCTCCCCCATTTCCATTAAATACTTTCATCGAGATCGTGATGAAACCTGACACCCATGAATTCTCCAGGAGATGTTCATGACTCCTTCAAGTCAACCTCGACGCCTCGAGACCACACAACGCCTCCTCTATGAACAATATGAATGATTTCGGCCTTGGATCAACTTCTCTCCATCAATTCATGCGAACTCAGGCCATGACCTGGGGCTCCTATGTGAAATTTTTGGATTTCTCATTTTGAGAGTCTTCACTCCACTTGATTCCAAATATCCTGATGCTCAAATCTGCGAAATAGTTCATCCAGATTGACGATCAGAATTTCTTTAAATTTAATTACCATAATGCTTTCTTGAAACCCTCATCCACCTGCTGCTCAATAGTTGCTTACCTTGCTTTATGGCTCTTCTTCCCATATATCCATGGGCTATGATTGTGGGCCCAAATCCTGGGCACTTCACGACTTCGCATTTTGCGACTTCATGTTTTGTGAAACTATGCTGTGCTCCATGCTAAAACCTCTGAGTCACGAAATCATGATTTCATGGATCATGTGCCATGCGCCCCTTTGAATCGGATGAATCAGATGAATATCGACATTTCGAGACTTCGGTTGTTTGGAATTTCGAGACTCAGGAAATATGTGCATCCCTCACTTCAGATTTATCGAAATGACCTTCTCCATGATTCAGATCAGATGCCACACACCATACTAGATCGGACGACTCTTGTTGATTTCAGAATATGGGGGTTTGACTCTTTCATAAATTACTTCAAAAATGTTTTGAACTCCCGATTTCTATGACTATTATTTTTCATCGATCTTTGAACTTTGAAATGAAAATTCCTTTTCCAAGATGAACTTGCTCGCTCGTTGGATTTGAGTCCATATCAGAATGCTCTAAGTGTTGCTCTTGTGTTCACTACTGCATCCTGTATTAATAATTACTTGGACGACTGGCCGAGGGCTTGGGAAAGAGAAGGATCAATGACAGAGGTAGAGAGGGCAGTGATTGACCCAGAAAAAAAAATCTTGGGGTTGCGACTTCTTAGTAAAGACAACAGGAAAAATAGGTCGCTCAAAGAATGAAGGCGAACCAAAGAAAAACCTTCAAGACGAAAGGGAAAAAATTAAGAATGGGTCTGCGAAAAGGAGAGGGACAGGGAAAAACTACAGACTTAGGTAGAAACCACAAATCCACAAGACTCTAACAAGTTTATGTGATAACATTTGGCTACACAGGTGATGGCATGCTCTTTGCGAGCTTCCAAGAAAAGTAGTTCCAGTGCCTTAGTATTAGGTTATGGAGTCTATCTATTTAAAACAAAATAAACATAAAAACATGAACGATATTTACAATGGTGGGACGTCGACTATAGCTTCAAACAAAATTTTTTTTTAGAAAGTTCCCATTAACAGGGCCACCAAAAACCTCATCACCCTCCAAATTATACAACCTGTAAGTATTATTAGGGAATATCTCAGAGATTCTGAAGGGGCCGATCTACAAGGCATAAAATTTACCATGATTTCCTTTGTCCTGCTTGGGTGCATCCCATTTTAGCACTAGATCTCCCAGCTATAAATTCTCCTTTCTTACTTTCCTGTCAAAATCCTGCTTGATCCTCTATTGATGTTCATGTGCTTTGTCCAGTATCTGCTCCCTAGTCTGCTTCACTTCTACCAACTGCAATATCCTCTTGACCATGTCATCAGGTTCTCCTTGGTAGTCCTGGAAGAATTTTTCCACTGGAAAGGCGAGCTGAGAAGGGAATATGGCCTCAAATCCATACAAAAGATGAAAATGAGAGATCCCAAGAGATCGTTTTGTTGTCACTCTGTAAGCCCACATAGAAAACTTGAGCTTTGAATCCCATGCTTTCTTATTATCCTCTAAAAATATTTTGATGATATTTATAAGGCTCTTGTTAAAGGACTCTGGTAGTTTGTTCCCTTGAGGTTAGTAAGGGGTTGAGTGAATCAATGCAATCCCAAAATGCTCACAGAATTGAATCAATGGTTCAGCCTTAAAGGATGCAGCATTGTCAGTGACAATTCTTTTCGGAAAGACAAACCTTTCTATAATATCCTAAAGAAAACCAATGATTACCTTGTGAGAAGCACTCCTTGTGGGGATAACTTCTATCCACTTGGTAAAGTAATCTGTGGCAGTCAAGATCCACCTGTGTTGACCACTATAATCCAGATGAATCTCCCCCATAAAATCTAGGCCCCACTACTAAAAGGGTCCCAAATCCACCATAGGTTTCGAAGGCAAGGACTTGAGCTGCTGCTTTCCTGAGAATTTATGACACTTGACACAAGCTCTAATTTTAGCACAAACATCAATGAATAGGCTAGGCCATAAATAGATAGCTCTGAGAATATTGTAGGCTGTGGTTTTCCAGAATTGATGTCCCCCACACAAGCTATCATGAAATTTGAACATGATTTGTTGGGCTTCATGTGGCTCTGAACATCTCAATAACACCCCTAGAGGATATTTCCAATATAAAATTTGATGAATGAGGCAATATTTAATTGATCTGATATTTAAAGCTCTTAATTTTATTTTTTTCATGCCATTAGGAGGCTGCAAATTCTGTAGAAATAAAATGATGTCCCTGTACCAAGCACATTCTGCCAATGGAGGATAAGCTTGAGAACTCGTATCAAACAACTCACCCTGCTAATTTTCTGAGCAAGCATTGATGAAATTTACCCCCAAGGCTTTGAAATTAGATTCAACCAACAACCTAGCTAAGCCTTTCCCTTTAACCAATTTGGTGGGTCTTATCTCCAAGTCAAATTCAATGATTTTAGCAATCCATTTGCTCCTTCTCCTGTCCATGTCGGGTTGAATGAGGATCTCCTTCACATAAGCTGCAGGGACATATGCAATGACCTTTGATTGCAAAACATAGACCCTGAAGGATTTGAGAGACTTAAATAGGGAATAGGCCTGATTTTCCATGATGTCATCTTTTATCTTTGCATCTCTCAATGCCTTGCCGAAAAAGGAAATGGGATGCTCGAACCCTTCATCATTCTTTTGCAAAAAAATGGCTACTACGGTGTTGAATAAAGAAAAGGAGAAAACCATAAAATCTTTGGAATGATTAGGATTGATGAGTAGAGGTGCTTTGGTCATGAACTTCTTTATTTGATCGATGGAACTGCAAGATTCAATAGACCATTTGATTTCGTTTCCTTTCCTCAACATGACTGTAATGTCCTTCACCATTTCAACAAAATTAGAAACAAACCTTCTTAGAAAATTAATCTTCCCTAAGAAAGACTGAACTTCTTTCTTGGATATGGGGAGTGCTAAGGTTTGGATGGATTCCACCCTGATGGGATCAATGTTTACTCCCTTTGTCGATACTATGTGCCCCAATAATTTTTCCTCTTTCATAGCAAACAATGACTTCTTGGGATTCAGGGAGAGGCCAAATTTTCTGCATTTTTGGAAGACTTTTCTCAGATGATGACAATGTTCTTTATCTGTCTTGGATAAAACTGTAACATCATCCAGATAAATGACTACAAATTTATCCCTTTCCCCAATAAAGGCGATGTCCATAGTGCACTGGAAAGTTTCTCCCGCGTTCATCAATCCAAAGGGCATCTTGGCATACATGAATGTACCCCATGAAGTAGTGAATGTTGTCTTCTCTCTGTCTTTAGGTAAGACACAAATTTGCTTGTAGCTAGAAAATATGTCAATCATAAACATCCTGAATGAACCTTCTACCCTCTACAATATTTGCTCCATTTTCGACAATAGGTAATTGTCCTTCTTGGAGCTTCTGTTTAGGTTTCTAAAATCAACACAAAGTTTGATTTCTCCACTCTTATTTCTCACTGGGACCAAGTTAGCCACCCATTCAGAATACCTTAAAGGAACAATAATCTGAGCATCCAAAAGCTTCTTTACCTCTTTCTCCATGATAGGCAGCAACATGGGGTTGATCTGCCTCATCTTCTGCCTAAATGGTTTTGCCTCTTCCTTCAATGGGATCTTATGCTCAATGATGCTTGTATCGTATGTTTTGAGATATTCATATGTCCAAGCAAACACATCAGAAAAATCCTTTAATAGCTCAACATATTCAACCCTTTTCTCCGTTGACAGACTACTCGACAACTTGACAAATTTTGGATCCTTCTCTGTACCAATACTACACTCAGATACATCAACATCATGAGTTGAGCCTTTAAACTTTACTACGACATCGTTCCCATCGAACAATATTTATAAAGGAACTAGTCCCTTTGGAATGTGGTTACTAGGTAGATGGACAATATGGTGATTAGCAATTTAATCTAAAAATACATTAGCATGAGGGTTACTTTCAGACTCATGATCCTGATCAATGTGTAATGAAGAGAACTCATCAACAGACTCAAGAAATTTTATGATCTCAAGATCATCCTCAAACACCTTCCAATGCTTGATATTTTTAGTTACAGAGGGCCTATATTTCACCTGAGCATCATACCTGATTTTAGGTGGCAGTGGGACTCTGAAATGGGTTGTTGAGACAACCAAAGAATCAACCCTTGTATTCTCCTCTCTTGGAATAAATGAAATGTTGAAAGCTAAGAAGAAATTGTCTATTAGGTCCCACACCTCATTTCTATAGGCCCTTAACCTCGGGTGCTTAGCTTGATAAATATTTTTAACCTGATGAATAATTATTTTTGCATCCCCAAATACTGCTAGCTTTTCAATTCCCATGTATTTAACAACCCTTAAACCCAAAACAAGAGCCTCATACTCTGCCACATTGTTGGTAGTTTTGAATTCTAGTTTGTAGGACAAAGGTATATCTTCTTGACAAGGTGAAACAAGGACCACTCCAACACCAACAACTTCCTTAGAAGAGGCTCTGTCAAAGAACATCTTTCAAACAGAGGTAGTTGGGGAAGGGATTTCACAAAAAGTAATGGGCTTCTTTATGATTCCAAGAGGAGTTTCAGAAGCATCAATGAGCTGCAATATGTTGGATCCAAAATCAGTGTCAAAATAAAAAAAAGGATGGTTGGTGGGGTTTTCTTCATTAATGATGATGTACACGAGCTGCGCTTCCCTGTAAAGTATCATTTGTTCACCTCTAAACACATGAGTGGTGGTGCATGAAAGGTCCATTTGCAAGGTTCCCCCTAGTCTCTTTATCCAATATCTAGACAGGAGCATCTCGAACTTAGGGAGAACATCAGCCACTATGATATCCATGACTACACTCTTCATTGGTAGCTGGAACAAAGACATGACCAGGTCTTTGATAACTCCAAGGAACTTCACCTTCATGGAGTTGAAAGATTACAGGTCATGGTTGGTTTTGGTAACTTCCAACCCGAGTTCTTCCATGACAATATTAGGCATAAGATTGTGAGATGTGGCTGAATCCATCAAGAAGTTATGAAAAACCTTATCATGGATGTTCAAGGAAGTGTAGAAGGGAGAGGAGGAATCATCTCTATATTCTACCAAAGGTCCTAATATGAGAGTTGGTTTTTCATCTTGGAAATTGACTGAGTCTGTGGAATGAGACATAGGTTCAGACTACAATAGTTTAAAGAGGCTCTTTTTGAAATCTTCATGCTTGACTAGTTCATAAAGGGGTACAGGGATTCTAAGATTTTGAATTTCATGGTCAAAATTTAAAAAGGGAGGGGGATTCCAAATTTCCTTCACTTTCGGGACGATATCTTTGACCACTGGTGGGGGTTTTTGTACCGCCTTTTATTTACTACTATCTGCCACATCTTTAGTAGGTTTCGCTGCTCTGGTAGGCTGATCAAGAACATCATGATTTCCTTCTCTCTTCTTGGACCCGAGGCTCTATCTGTTTGGGTTTCTACTGGTCTTTTCCCCTTTTCTCAGCTCATTTAATTGACTATCCATGAGAGACTCTTCATATGTAGCTTGGGTTAAATGAGGAAATGAGGAGGTGTCCCCAAGACAATGAATTTTTGTGTCAATCTCTTCTTCCTCTCCTTCTTCATTAGTAACAAGGTTATTTTGGAGAGGAGCTTGAATTTTCTGATCATCTCTATCTCTATTTCTTTGATCTCTTTGGATGATTTGAGGGGCAATAGTCGGTCTTTTGAAACTACCCATATTCTCAGTATTTTGGGAATTCCTATAACCCTGCTTTCCTTCCAATTCCACCCTTTCCATTTTAGAAGAAAGTGACTTTAGTATTTTGGTTACTTCATCCATTTTATGGGAGGCAACAAAAGAACTAGAAGTCGAACCTTCAGACTTACCCTTTATTCTGTCTCTATCAGCCTTACTCCTAATCTTATCAACTGGTAGTATATTAGATTCTACTTCAATGGATTCATATTTCATATGAGCCAATGAGGTAGCTATTCTTTCTCTCAACATGAGGCAAAAATCAGGGTCAAAAGCACTAGCATAAGTCATTTTAACAAAGGTTTCTGTGGGTTTAACTTCAGCAAGAATCTTTTTATACATCTTATTAAATCTCTTCGAGAAGTCTGAAACAGATTCCCCTTCTTCTCTCTTAAGTGCTCCGAATTCTGTAATATTGTTTGCACCCAATTCGTCACTAGGTGAGAAAATTAAGAGTGCTTACATGAACAGTTGGGCTCTGCTAGGCATGATAGCTGTGAAAGGAAAGGGTTAGGGAAAACAAAACAAAACAATAGACAAGAATTAAAATAAAACAAATAAAAACTAAAAGCATATGAAAAAATGAAAAATAGAGACAAATGGACCAATATCACCAATGCATAACCTGATCTATTGATGAAATCCAAAGGCACAAAGAAGAAAGGGGACTTAGGTCCCTTCTTTCTCCAATGGAAGGCTCTTGAGGTCCTCAAAGCTTGCTCTCCTTACAATGAAAAGATGAAAATGTGGGTGAAAGAACTCCAAGCTTATTCACTCAAATAAGGGGTGAATAACTCTATGAAATGCAGCTTATGATGTTTATTGCCAAAGAATGAGTCCTTAGCAATCTCAGCATCATAACAATACAAAGAATTCCTTGAGAAAATGGTGGTTATTCATGGCTTTTTATAGCCTAGCATTGGGTTATTATGTGACCTCTTTGGAATGTGAAAAGGGGCTCTTTAGGGCTCAATTAGGTCTTTGACCAGCCCACCACGAGGATTGAGCTCGAATTTGGTGTCAAATCGACTTGGGAGCTGATCCATTAGTGGTTGGGAGGCCGACCAATTTCAATAAATGCGCCGTTTAGCAGGCGCGCAGGTTTTTTGCCCAACAACCGCACATCGTGCGCCGATGCGTGCATTATACGTTGTTGTTACGCGCATACGCACACAAACCCAGGTTCTGTAAAGCGCCCTTCAATTTTTTGGTCATTTTGTATAGTTTTTGACCCTTTTGCATTGTTGTGGAATTAATCCTGTGTCATGAATGACTCCAGTCCTGTTTTGACGATGCAGAGTTCTTGTCGCCATGTGCAGACGAAATTTCAGTGATAACAGATGCCCCCTGATGAATGAGGTTAGGAGCATATGTATAGCCGAAATCCATCAATGTTTCTTTTACTGAGAATGGTGTTGTAAGGGAAAGCAAGAGTGGGATCGTGTAGAGAAATCCGTTGGAAAATAAAGGAACCTGTAGATCCTGACCTTCCACAAGGTGCAGAACAATATAAAACTGTGTACAAACGAGGCGGGCATGCCCCATGCTCGTATGATGTAACTCTGAAAAAATATGATGGAAATGTTGGTGTAGACAACTGCAGCACCCTCGAGGGCAGTAATGATAAAGGCAGAAGACAAGTCTGCAAAGGAACATACTCTGAACAATAGGTAATGATCACAGGAACAAGCAGCGATGATGATGCAGGCAGTGATGGCCCTGCCAAGTTCAGAGGTCTTCGGCAAATGATACTGATAACTGCAATAGTCGCAAAGTAAGACCCACCATAACATGAGAAAGTGTTGGCGTCAAATGTTATGGGGGTCAATGACATCCGGGAGCAATGGTGTTTCCCCCTGTGCCATCCGAGATCTCTCATTAATAGCAAATGAGAATCAAGATACTGTCGCCCTTCTGGAAAATTATGCTGATGTCGACAAAAGGAGGACGTGACTCCCAGAAGCAAAGGGCTTCACGGAATCTACTGTGGTGAGGAAGTGGCAGAGGTACATGGACGAAGTCAAGAAGTGGGAAGACTCAAGACTGCCCTTGGCTGGGGAATGTATGAGACAAATAGTGGCCGCAACCGTGTGACAAGGTCGAGTGTCAGGGGGACGCCAAGACCGAGGATAAGTTGTGCCAGAGGCAGGACAAGGTGAACAAATTCAGAGGGTATAGGGAAGTGACCTGGGTAATACTCTGAAGATATAGACGATGCTGATGAGGGGAAATGAAAAGTAATGCTCCAACCAAGGGTGACATGGGTTGCAGGTGGCCAAAAGGAAAGCAGGTCACCAACGGTGACGACAGAAGTAAATAACTGAAAATAAAGGTGTTTGTACAATAAATAATGAATAAATTTGGGAAAGATGTACGAATACAGAAACGGGTGCCCTAGTGTGAAATGAGTGCCCCAGGGAGGGCAGAAATTTCTTGGAAAATTGATGAAGGGTGGGGGCCCCATTGGTGAGTTTCTGTATGAGGTAGGTGAAATGGAGATAGGTTCATAGATGGGCAAATTGATGGTGGATGAAATGGTGGGTTCATGATCCTATGGAGGTGCAGGTAAAAAGAACGTAACCATGAAGCGATGATCTGGGAGTCCATGTGGGAAGCTAGCAAAATGAGGAGAAGAAGTATGTGGTTGATCTGCAACATGATAAAAGACTACCAGGACTCCCATCCCTAAAGGGTGATGAAGAACAACATGAGTGTCAAAAAGTGCCAAAGGGTGCTATGAATGGGACAACTCATGTGGGTGAGAATGCTACCAGGTGACAATACTGAAGATGCAACTGGAGGTGTGAGTACTGCAGAGCTGGAAATGGGTATCCTAAAGGCCAATATGAGAGGGTGTGACTGGAAATGTAAATGCAATACAGCGGGAGAGACTACATGCCAGTGATGAGTATATACCTAAAGAAATGTTGTTGAGGGATGATGATCAAGTACCTGCACACAGAACAACCAAATACCCAAAGTTAACAATATCTAAAGAGAAAGTAAGATATGAGCATGTATTTGACAAATGTGACTATGCATGTGTGTACCTAACCATGATATGGAAAAAGGGTGCCCCGGGGGCCTAGGATGAAAAGTGACCCAGGGACAGCCGTGATGTAGGTGGCGGGACGCTGATCCTGTGGCTGAAGATGGTTCGAAAAATGGATTCCGTGGGCTCCCGGAATGATGAGTGGAAGTTTGGCAAAAGGCCTATATATAGTTGTAGGGCCCACATTGCCACCTCATTTGTACCTACTGCTACAGTGAGTTTTTGAGCAGATTCAGAGGAGATTGAGTGATTCCGGGAGCACGAGGTACCCGATCGACGGTGTGCGAGTTTCAGGTTAGTGGTCTAATCATCCTGCATAGAAATAGGTTTCCAATTTTTGGGCAGGGTTGGTACAGGGGGATCGTACAGGGGTTTAGAGGGGTTTTTGGTAGAATGTGGGCCCACATGCGTAGGCGACTCAGTGGAAGGCGTGCATGCATGTGCGCCTCTACACTGAACAAGCACGCATTCGTGCGCGGGAAAAGGAATTTCAGGCACGCCTTAGGGGCGCGCCTGTGACGTAGACAGGCGCACATGAGTGCGCACCTGTGGGGTAAACAGGCGCGCTCTGGAGCACGCTTGTGGGTGTGACAGGCGCATCCTAGCACGTGCCTGTATTGTGGACATGCACGCTCATTTGCGCGCCTGTGGGAAAAATAGGCGCGCATACGTGCGCGCCTGTATAGTGAACAGGTGCGCATGCGTGCACGCCTGTGGGTGGTAAAACCGCGCTTTTGAGGCAAGGTAAGGGTGAAAAATTAGCCTTTTTTTATGTACTGGATGGTTTCATAAGCTAATATAGAAATTTGGGTTGTGTGCGGGTGGCGAGCAGTGATCATGGATGTGCAGTGGCGTGAGCGAGACTGGTCACAGTTGCGGAATGCTGTGGCCAATGCACCTCCTGTAGTTCGAGCGGCTTTAGCAACCAGTGGGTTGCTAAAGTTATTTGAGTCCCCGTTGATACGTGAACAGGAGTATTTACTCCAGTTCTTGCTCCAGATGTGGAGCCCAGATCAGCACTTCTTCCTCGTGCGAGGAGAGCAGATCCCCTTCACTGCGGTGGAGGATATATACTTTTTGAATGGGCTCCCCTTCTGGGGAACACCATTGCCGGCAGAGCCCGTGCTGCCGAGGGACACTCATATGCGTACTGTCGCCAAGCAATATTGCTCAGGCAAGCGCTACATGGCTGGGATGACAGTGAGTATCAATGGGATAGATGCCCTGCTGCATCGTTGCATAGCAGCGATGATTATTCGAGTGTACGGGTCACTGGCGACCCACCAGATCAGTGGTGGTGAGATGTTCTTGATGGAGAGGGTGGTGGCGGGCCGTGAGCGGTTCGCCTGGGGTTTGACCCTACATGCGCGGATGATCGCGCAGCTGGACCGTTGTCGGTCCACAAGCACTGGGGAGTTTGCTTTTGGCTCCATCCTGGTGGCCTATTTCTTGGAGAGGGTGCTGATGCAGCGCCCGAGGGTGCTACTAGAGGCACCAGGGGTATGAGAGCCGCGCTTGAGGTGGTGGTCACAAATTTTGGTTCGCCATGATGGTGGAGAAGGCGGGCACTATTTCACGACGCAGGCGGTGCAGATATGGCGGAAGATGCCGCAGGTTATACTCTAGTTCCCCTATGCTGGGGTGGACTTCCGGGGGTACCCGGATATGGTACTGCCTCCTGTGGAGGTTTTTGATCACCGAGGTATGTGGAGTACTTTTATGTTTTGATTTATGTTTTGATTTTGATATACCAGTTCATATGTATGATGTATGGATACTGATATGATCTGCTGTTGCTTGTTTTGTGCATGTGCAAATTTGGCACCTCGCGGGTGCGAGGTGGAGTTGTACAGAGCGCCAGCGCAGCAAGAGCGGGAGAGACCGCCATGTGGAGGGAGGTGTCCGAGGGATGAGGCTGCTGGGCGACCAGCAGGGCCCGAGAGACCAGCGTAGAGGCGCCGTTTTGATGACCCTGGTGTGGGGCCATCACACGCTCCTCCAGCAGCAACTGGAGTCGATTTGGATGATATATGCCACCGTTTTGAGACGGTGTTGTAGGACGTGCCTGAGGGCATGTGGATCCGTATCCAGAACGAGGGGTTCCTGGAACAGTGTATTGGATTACCGCCACCATGGCGGGGCCTAGTGCGATGAGCAACAGTGCTCGCCGCGATGACTAGCGGACGCCTGCCGCCTGGGCAGGGGGGTCCTGTGGATGTTCCACCACCACCGCCTGGGGCTGGTGGGGGTGGGCCACCACCTGCTCCCGAGGGAGGAGTAGCGGGGGGTGCAATAGAGGCACCCTAATGTATATTGTAGACCTTTTTGATCATATAGGCTGGTGAGCCATTTTTGTACCGAGATGTGGCACTAGCCTGCGGGCCGATGTATATTTTTGTATGTAAACATTCAGATGGCCTGATGGGCCCACACATATATATATATGAGTATACATGTTTTGAGATCCAAATGTTGTGTTCACATGTGTGTTATGTTTGATGATGATGATTCTATCTATATGCTGTGACAGGATATATGAGATGTTTATGTATGTGTGGCTTGATGTGATATATGCCAATCTAGCACCATGTTAGCTATTTCATCTGTTGTTTGATTCAATTCTCTTGGAATATGTGTAAATGTAATGGAATCAAAATGTCGAGATAATAAGCTAACCTGCAGGTATTTGCGAAAGAGGCATGGATCGCGTACACGGTATACATTGTTGAGCTGAAGAACGACGAGTTGGGAGTCGAGGAAAATGCTAAGGTGATGAATATGATGATGTTGGGTGTCGGTCATGAGGCCAATGACAGAAGTGTATTCAGCTTGGTTGTTGGTTGCTGGTCCTAAACATATGCCGTTGGTATGTAGCATTTCATGTGAAGGGGTGTAAAGAGCCCAAGCGACTGAAGTGAGATTTTGTGTCCAATGGCTAGCGCCGTCGGCATAACCGATGTGGTAAGCTGGTGGAAGAGTCATCTGTCAATAGCACAAAGGATAGTTTAGATGAGTGAGAAAAAAAGATTAAAAACACTAAACAAGAAAAAGTAACCTAAAGTAGAATGACTACGTTTAAGCATAACATTTCTTGAGGTATAACCCATTGACGGGTTCTTTGAGTGCGAGGCCTTTGGGGGAGGCCAGGATGTATGCTCCTTTGGTGAGGCAATGTTGGATGATGTAAGGGCCATGCCAAAGTGATTCGAATTTTCCATGGCCAAAGGTATCATGGGCGATATCATAGGCCAAGACGAGGTCACCTTCGCGGAATGACCGAAGGTTGACATGGCGATCAAAGGTAGCCTGGGATTGTTTTTTAGCTGCCTCGTTGTTCTATAATGAGGATCGACGATCTTCATCCAGAGACTCCAAGTTCAGCAAGCACTGCTCCATTGGAGTAGTGTCCGGTAAAAGATCGATTGCGGTGCGAAGGGTGGGAATTTCGCACTCGATGGGAAGAGTTGCCTCGAAGCCATGGACTAAGTGAAATGGTGTGAAACCCATGGCAGTCTTCACTGCCATTCAATAAGCCCATAGCGCGGAAAATAACATATGATGCCAATTGGTTTTATGTTTTTTAACCGTGCGTTGTAACATGGTCTTGAGGAATTTGTTGACTGCCTCGACCTGTCCGTTTGACTGAGGGTAGTATGGTGAGGAAAACTCGTGAGAGAAGCCTAACCGAGATGAGAGTTCGATGAAAATATCATTCTCAAAATGTTTCCCATAATCGGAAACTAATTGGAGTGGTACTCCAAACCGAGATATGACGTGGTTGAAGAACAAACGCGCTGCAGTGTCAGCGGTGTTGTTGAAGGTGGGCATAGCTTTAGCCCATTTGGTGAAGTAATCGACAGCGAAAACAATGTATTTGTGATCATTGCTGGAGGGGGGATTACAAGTCATAAAGTCAATACCCCATTTACAAAAGGGGCCTACGGTAATGACAGGGTGAAGAAGAGCGGGGGGAGCGCGGGCTTTGTTGGCATAGAGCTGACATTGCTCACATCGTTTCACGGCATGTATGCAATCATGAAACAGGGTAGGCCAAAAATAACCAGCTCGGATAATCTTTTGGGCCGTGGCGATGCCCGAAAGATGGCCCCCACAGGCGCCGCTGTGGCAGTCATTTAAGACTCTGTCGGCCTCATCAATAGTCAGGCAGCGACGAATAATGGTGTCGATGCCCCGCCGATATAAGATGTCACCGATGAGGAGATAGCGGGGGGCCTGATGGCGAATGCGCCGACGATCATCTCGTGATAGGTGATTACCGAACTTTTGAGTTCGTAGGTAGACGAGAAGGTCTCCATACCAGGGATCATCAGAAGCGATGTAAAAGAGATGTTCGTCAGGGAAGTCAGTATTGACGGGGGCATTGGGTGTGTCAGAGGGAAGGGCTATGACAAGTTCAGTGAGAACGAGGGCCTTCTTACTCTTTGGTGTTGAGAACTCGAGGTAGTACTCCTAAAGGATAACGATCTAGTGAGCGAATTTGCCGTTAACTTGGCGACGGCTGAGCAAATATTGCATAGGGTTGGAATCTGCGACGACCTTGGTAGTGCGAAGCAGAATGTAATGGCGCAGTTTATGTACTGGAAGGACAACTGCAAGAGAAATTTTCTCTTCATGTTTGTACTTCAAGGGTGGTCCTGAGAGTTTCTTACTGACGTAGTAAATGACGTGTTCATGATTGTCATCTTCGAGCTGGACGAGGACGCCGACTACTGATACAGCTGATGCTGCTACGTAGAGGATGTAGTCGTGATTGTAGTCAGGTGCACTAATCAAAGGTGCATTGGAAAGTGCTGCCTTAAGGTCATCAAATGACTGTTGGGCATAGTCGTCCCAATGAAAAGGGATGTTGTGACATAGTAAGCAAAGGAAGCCATGTGCGCGGATAGCGTAATCAGGAACAAAGCGTCTAAAGAAGTTAGCTTTGCCTTGTAGACTCTGTAGTTATCGTAAATTCCGTGGAGGTGGAATTTCGGTGATGGATTTGACTTTGAGGGGGTCCACGGTGATACCGTTTTGTGAAACGATGAAACCGAGGAGGTGCCCTGCGGTGACGCAGAATACACACTTGAGAGGGTTCAAGTGGATGTTGTATTGTTGACACCGTTGAAAGATGATTCATAAATCATAGAGGTGTTGGGTACGCTTCTTGGATTGAGCAGTGAGTTCGTCCAAGTAGGCAAGGATAATTGCAGCCAGATCATGAAAGATGTATGTCATGGCCCGCTAGAATGTTGCGCCAACATTTTTTAAGCCGAAAGGCATGACACGATACGTGAAAGTACCCCATGGGGTGATGAATGCAGTTTTATATTGATCAGCTGGGTGGATTTGGATTTGGTTATAGCCAGAGAATCCGTCCATAAAGGAAAGAGCCTCGTGGCCGGTGCAGTCATCGATAATTTGATCGATAAAAGGTGTTGGGAAGTTGTCTTTTGGACATGCGTTATTGAGATCGCGAAAGTCGGTGCAAACGAGAATGGTGCCCTATTTTTGTCGATGGGTACAGGGTTAGAAACCCATGATGTATAAGCAATGGGGTAAATGAATCCGACCGTACGCAATTTGTCAATTTCGGCTTTGATAGCCGCGGCCTTAGATGGGTGTAGCGGTCGCTGTTTCTAGCGAACAGGTGTGATGTCGGGCCAGGTGTCGATACGATGTTCGACGATAGAGGGATCGAGGCCAGGCATCTCCGTGTATGACCAGGTGAAGATATCCCTATATTCCTGGAAGAGGGTTTTATATGCGGCGATTTCCTGAGGAGTGCAAGCAGCTCCAATGATGATGTCTTCGACGATGCCCGGTTTAATGGAAATGTCGATTTTGATGGTGGGGGAAATGTTGGCTAAATTACCTTCTTCAAAAGCATCGGGTGCAGGAATCAGACTGTTGAACCAATCGATAGGCCCTGATGGGATAAAATATTTGGTTTTGACCGCGTAAATGGGATTGTGGCTAGGAGGCATGAGGGCTTCCTGCGGAAGGAAGAGAGCACGATGATGTAGTGCATCCCAGGGAGAGTCCGGGCGTTGTAGTTCTTCCAGTATTTCTTCATCGCATTGGAAACGATGGGAATATAATGGATCGTGAGGAGTGGTCGTAGTGATAGGGTGATTTCCCCCTACTGAAGAAACATAGGGGGTATCGCTAGGAGAATGTGAGGGTTCACTCGACATAAACCATATATTGAGGTACTGAGGGGTATCCGTAGTGGTGGGATGGAGAGTCTCCGCAGGGGGACGAGCGGGAGAGTTGGGTGGGTTACGGGGTAAATCCTCAGAAATGTTATTGAATAACCAAGGAGGCGTTGGGAGTGCCTCGGGTTCGGGCGAAATGACATGAAGATATTCAAATGATGAAGTGATGTCGATGATCGCCTGTGCGGGTTGGTGATGTAGAGCTAACTGACGTTGCTGATATTCCAGGATTATAGGACACTGGTATGTAAAATGAGCCAATGAATCGCAAAGAGAGCAGGGGCACCTCATGCGTTCATTGAATGAAGTGGTGACATAGCGAATGTTGGTGATATTTGTTGTGGAGGATGTGGCAGGGCGTGGGTTGTTCTGAAAATCCTGGCATATGATAGCTAATGCCTGCCGGAAACATCGCAGTGCTGGACAATGATGGGTGTAGTGGCCATACTCAGAACAGATGGCACATGCGAATTTGCTCCTCAACCCTTTACTACTGGAAGGTTGAGTGGTAGCAGTAGTAATGGGTGGTGTGGGGGTTGTATTGGGGGGAATCAAATTCTGTAATTCCGGTAGTGATGGGCAGCTGTTGGTTTGGTGACACTCTTTGTCACACAAGGTGCAAGGTGGTGGGATGCGCGGAGGAAGTGGAGATGTGGGATCCTTCTTCTGTCACCTGCCCCCGGCTGTAGCAGGGGGGGCAGGGAGTGTTGTTCCTGAGTCTGTACTTAAGGCTTTAAATTACAGTTTCAAGGCATCCGAAAGTATGATAAAGGTTGACAAAACGGATTTCATTAACCTTCGGTATAGGAAAACTAGTGAGGGTTTCTACGTTCTCGCTGCCTAGCTTCCAACTGTTCCTATCTGGTGATATCTTGTTCAATGGCTGTCCATGAACGTTCTAATTCCTCTTGGGTATTCGCAGTTCTAAGGATCGTGTAAAAAATATTTAGAGAGATATGTATTTGATTAGGCAATCCGGGTTGAATATTAGGTTGGGTTACTCTGGGTACAGTCATTGAGGAATAGTCATTGATATGGAAATGGTTTAACAAGAGATTTTGGTGCTGTTCAATTTGGTCAAAATAAAGGGAAACTTTGCATGAAACAAAAAAATAAGCATACAAAGTGAAGGCCTTTTCCCGTAACCGTGTTATCTTAATAAAGACATGAAATGGGAGAAAAATGTTTAGCTATAGATAACGAAAGATCCTATCAACAGAAAACTCACGTATTCACAGAAGAAGAAAATGACATAATCATAATTGACATAATGTAAATAAACATAAAATTCCGTAAATGTAAATTGGTCTTACACCCGCTGATAGCTGGTGCAGAGGAAAGTCGAGAAACAATTACAGAAAATATGATATCACTTCACTATAGTCGTGGTTGTACGAAATTATAATGATGCACGTCAATTATGTAGAGCAAAATGAAAAGAAACAATTAACACAATGAAACAAACTCATAACACGATCGGTACAGAATCAGGAATCCTCAAATTTGCTTCTATTAGCTTCCTCCATACAAAAGACTCTATTTACAGTTGATCTCAAAAAGTCCAGCCCCGTGTTCTTCTTTTTGTGATCTATTTATACAAAATTTTCCTCTCGGTTCAAAGGAGTGAAATTACTCCATTTGTCCGAATCTGTTTACAAAAGGTGCCAGGTGCTTGTTTTTGCTTAAATTTAGTATATATGCTACACTTGTCTAAAAATGAAATACAAGCTGTGAAGGTTTTGCATTGACAGCTGGGGGGAGCGAGATAATTCCATTTCACCCATTCTATCTTCAAGAAGTGCTAGGTGCCTGTCTTTGCACGGATTCAGTGTACATGATACACTTGTCCACAAACTGGGTGACAAGCTGTGAAGGTTCGACCTGACAATGAGCTTCGGCTAAATAACACTCTCGTGCCAACTGTGGAAGCTTATCATTCACTTGTATATTAACGAGTTCAAGGGCGCCGAGTTGTGCATTGGGTTGAATCAAATGTTTGTCGATTTGAGCTGGGTCCACCCTGCCCATCTTGGAGATTTCCGTTGAACTTCTCTCATTCTCCTCTTTTATGTTGAGAGAAATCCAGTCTATATTTATCTGCCTCAGCGCCTCTGTGTTGCCTCCAATTTCTATCCGTAACTGCTCACCATTTATGTTATTGACGGCCTCTTCCAACAAATTTGTCACTTTTTGAGCCTGCTCCTTGCTCAAAGTAATATCCTGTTCCCAATTCTTTAGCAAGATATTGCCTCTAGTTTGTTTGGCAATGGTGAGTCCAGGAGGCCCTGAAAACCTGTTGTTGGTCACTATTACTGCCTCTTGGAAAGTGACCCGAGCAGCTTCTGCGTTCCTTTCTTTGTTAGTCAGATTCTCGGAGATCCGATGAATAAACAAGCAGTCTTCTCGAATCTCTCCAATTTTGTTTAGCAGGCTCTGTTTAGCAGAGGAGATCCTGCTCCGAATATCGGTTGCTCAAGATTTAATGATCTCGATGTCAACCGCCTTGCTTTCTGCGTCCTCCAACCAAGCCTGCAACTGTGTAATCATATCCCTCTACTGGTCCTATTGTACCCGACCATTTCGGACCGTAGAATTTGCTTGTTCCAGCTTGATCTTGAGGACTTCAATTTCTTTTCTATCGGCTAATCGGGCCAACTCGATTTCTCCGCTTGCTTGACTCTTAGCGCTTTCTTCTACCGAGGCCACCCTGGCTTCAAGAGTCTTGATTAGGTGATTTTTTGATTTGAGCTGCTTCTTTAACATTTCGACCGAGAATTGATTTTCCGTTGCGTACGCTCCTAGCGTTCCTGCAATTTCCGTGGAAAATTCATCTCTCTTTTTATTTCTCCCATCGGTCATCACTTTGAATTTTTTAATGGTGGAATCTCCTTCTTGATAAAATTCTCGCTTCACCACAGCTTTCCTCTTTTTGTCAAAGAAGAATTTGTTAGGAGGGAGCTCCTCTTCCCTTATGGGGCTTAGCTCTTCACCAAATATCCATCCCTCGCTAACGCCTCCCTGTGCCGACTGCAAGGGTGTGACAGAGGTGATGGGTTGCCCGATCTGCTTTGCACCCTTCCCTGGTGTGCTGAGTGAATCTCGCCCTTTCGGGGATTTAGAAATCTTTTTCTCTGATTCCAGATTCTGAGTTTCTGGTGGGCCCATGTCTTTCATTTCCACCTCCGGACTATGCTCCTTAGGAGGGTCAGTATTCGATTTTTCTGTTTCAGGATTCTCCTCCTGCTCAAGACTCTCCTCCTTGTCTGGATTTTTCTTCTGCTCGGGGTTTTTCTCTTTCGCGGGATTCTTCTCTACCCCAAGATTCTTCTCCTTCTCTCCTTGATGACACTTTTCGGGGTTATAGGTTTGCCCCTTAGAACTTTTGGCCTCTTTTTCTTTATTCTTGGAAAGCCCCAAACCTCCCAGCACCACGAGGAGACATCATTTCCTATGCTCTTGAAATTTTAAAACTGAGGCTCTGTCTTCGGGTGTTAGGGATCCTATTCGGAATTGCACCTCCGAATAGGACCTCGCCCCTCGAAAACATCATCCGAGGGCGAACATTCATGCTCGAACCTCTTCAATCCACAATTTCCCAAATGGGTGCTTACGATCCCCTGAGGATCATGCTTCTTGTACTCGATAGAGAATAAGATGAAGTCTTCTATGGCTACAGCCTCAGCCTTAGCATGCCTGAAATCTAATAATGAATATGAATTTATCCGAATAGGGAAAGATGGCCATACCTTCTTGGATGACGCCTTGAGTTCTTTTCTCACTCCGCCGATTACTGTTTATCGAGCAATTTCGCGACAGGCCAGCTTGTCGGGAATGAAGAGCGGTAGTACCGAAGGAGGAATAGCAGCTCCAAACACTCTCAAATAAGAGAATTCTTCTTCTACGTACCAGTCTGCAATATGGCTCAGATTCTTGGAAATGCTATCCGAGATGTGGGGTGGCAAAAGACCAAAAATGATGACGTGCAGGGGCACCATTACCCAGTTAAAAATCTCATAAATAAATTTGTTCACGTTATTTTCCCATAGCTTATCATGGTACTCATGAACAGTCTTCTCATGGGTTGGACTCCAAGCCCAAATCATTAAAGGAAAAGGCGTCAGGGAGCATATTGCGTCCATGATATACGCGGACATGTAGAATTCGGATGGTTTCCCAGCTGCCTTATTCTCCTGGTAGTCTGTGATCCTGTTGAACAAACTATCGGAGAGAATTTTCGCCCAATTGAATGAGGAACCTTTCGCTACCCGAAAGATGAGAGGTACCCACTGGACGTAAAAATGCGCGGTATCCTCCCAGCCGAAAAGCCGACAAGTCATCATCGCCACATACATATAGTTTGGCTCCAATGAAGAAATTGAATACACACCCTTGTCGTCCACTCTGAATGTCGAGGAACGAGACACCCAATCCTTTATCAAGCCTGGCATGGTTTTGTCAAATTCTTGGCACTCCTTCTTTTTGAAGTCCGCCAGGAATTCTTTGCCATATGTGTGTTCATAGGTTGGTGGGAGCTTATACATAGACTGAATATGTTCGGGCCTAAAAGTTCCAATCATAGCTTGTCGTTCATTTAAAATAGTTTTGGAAGTCAGGTCGACGTGATCCAATGCCCATCGGATCATGTCGTAGTATGGGAGCAACCGAGGTCTGGTCTCAACCAGGTGCATCCCCGACTGAACAATTGTCTTGTACTTAGTGTTCATGTCATCTTTCACAATATCATAGTTATACTCATCGGAGTCTGAACAGTTTACCAGCTCGGACTATAGAATGTTTGAAATAGACAACTAGGTGGATACTGAGCCACTCGTCCGGGGCGAGGTATCTGAGACGTTGTCTTGACCCTGTGCCGCAACCTCGACGTTTGCTTTCGCCGCTCTCCTTGGCGCCATAGCTGAAACTTGCTTTTTTGTTCTTCTACAGTAGACCTGTGTATACATGCAGATATAAGTTCCCTCATGGAAAGGCGAGCTCTATGTGCAAATGAGAAATGTTTTTAAAAATAAAACGAAATCTCATATATATTTGAAAACCATGTACCTCTGAAATAATTCTGTCAGATTGCGAATAAAACCAAATTTATTGAAAAAATCTGATCATGGATTTACTCTAATTTCTCATTAATTGTCATCAATATTAGGCGGCTTGACAGGTACTTGGGTTATGGAGCGTAAGAATATACCTCGTGAAGTGTGCCAATCTTGAAGCGCGGGACGTATTTCATTTAATTTAAAATTTCCAATATTAACGACTTAAAAAACTTTGTCTCCTTTCGCTGCGTCGCAAACTTCTTTTTATCCTCCTGACTCTACAACTCACGAGACTGCGAGTGCCAATTTAGCTTTATTAACAATAACCATGTTTTGACGCATCCTTAATTATATAATTAACTTAATCTCTATATCGCGACTCGGGAATTTGAGGACAGATTTTTGGGAAAATGACATGCCGAGTCACGATATCGCGATGTAGCGATAATTAAGGTTCAAATTAAGAGAAGGAAATATTAGATTAAGAGACTAATTGATCTCGGCATAATCACGTCGCAATTTCATGAATCAGGGCTTTGGACACTTTAACTTCATGTAAGAAAGTATTGAGTAGCGATGTGCCGAGAACCAACACTAACCACAGTTATTTTTTTACCTTCAGTTATCGACCTAGGTTCTTCACAAAATCTATCGCGTTCTCAGCCGTCAGGGCTGTAACAACAAAAACTTGGCCTTGACGAATGTCGAGGCGTGAAATACCGACTATACCTAATAAAGGGTTAAATGTTTTACCATAAAAACTTGAGAAACGAGTTTGCAGTTTCGCGACTTGGGACTTGAGAATTCAAAAATCAAAGTGTCCGACTTACGATATCCGACTTGCGATATTCCAAAATAAAACAAAAAAGGCAAACATATTGGCGAAAAAGGATCTTTTCTTTTGAAAATGGAAAAAGCATGGCTATGCATGCGACAAGATTTGAGAGTTTTATGATTTCTGAAGAAAAGGAAAAACAAGTTTAGGTCTCAAGTATTCAACATTTAAAATTGCGCGAGGTGAAAAAACAAGGGCGGCTCCAACATAGGCTCCAACTAGGGATCTCGCTTCCCTGTGAGGCGGGAAGAACAGTAGACCAGGTGCCAGAATTGGGTAAATGGAGTCATAGGCTAAAAAACAAGGGAAAAATCCAAGGAAAAAGATAGAAAGGGGGAAAAAGTTTTTGCTTGGTAACCCAGAAACCTTTTCGAACTCAGATACTCTTTCCAAAAACAGCTGAAGTCACCTTCGCAATTTTTCTTTCTCACTACTAAGTTTGGGGAACGCTTCAAGACAGTCGTAACTGCCCTAGGATATTCAACAGGTCTTGTGATTCTCAGCTTGCATCAAAGAATGATATTATATAATCTAAAAAAGGAGAGTCCTGTCAGAATTTGGGGAAATGATCCGATTTTCAGAAAGCGTTGATTACCAGAGTTAATTAATGTTTATGTATAACAGCCTTACAGATCTGTCAGACATTGCTTCACTGCCAGCGAGCCTGTTCAGTACCCCGGTGAAGTTGTCTGACCCTTTTTCACTGAATTTATTTTCACCACTTCGGAAAATATTTATGCGTTAAAACGCTAAGACGAGGGCAATCATTACTGAATTTCCTTTCATCGTATTAATGGACTAGGTGGGGGCAATCATTTCTGAATTTCCTTTCACCACCTGTCTCAGTATTTTTCTTTTAAAACATGAAGATGGGAGCAATTAGTTTATATCAGGGCTGAGATCTGTGTAATATTTTTTATCAGAGGTCTGTCAACTTATTTTGATTACTTGGTATCAACCTTCTTTTGACCCTCACAAGACCTTTATTTCTTAGGTGGATAGGGGAGAATAATAAAATTTAAAGGAACATCCTGTTCAAGCAAGCTTTGATTTTTCGGACGCTATTGAAAAACCTAGGAAAGTTAGGATCGCTATAGGCGTTCCTTAGCTTAGCAGGGGATCAAGTAGTTATGAAAGTCGGCTTTCTTATTAAGATCTGCTTCGGAATCCCTGGGGTTTGGAATGAAAAACCCTTTATTTCTTCCCAAAGGCTTGGGAAGATAGTGACTCACTAAAGTTAGGCCCTAAAACAAGCAAAGAACAAAGCAGCAATCAAATGGCTTAATATCAAAAAAGATCACAACAGTTCTGGACTAGTCTTCGAATGCATTTGGGAACAAAAATTATGACTGACGGCATTTGGGTTTAATATATCATTCAAATTTAGTATGAAGACCATCGAGCCAAAAATAGTCCTGTAACCTAATCCTTTATATTGTAGTTTGAATAATATTACCTCAGATTGTTAAAACAACCTTTCATGACTTGTGTGTTGAGAAAACTCACCTTTGTCTTTTCAATTTCCTCGTGGACTATGAATTTTCATATGTATCACCTGTTTATGTTGTCCTAGCTCTAACACTGATTTGCACCTTATGTCTTGAGCTAGTTTCGCCTGAGGCTGGAACCCTGCAAAAATGAATCCAAACCTGATCGGAAAATGTGTTGGACATTTAAGAATGAAAAAATTAAAAATAAATGTTCAAACAAAAACATAATTATGTACAAAAACTCATAACCAAATTTATTTATTTACAAATATATACATATATTATTATTATTATTATTATTATTATTTAAAGCAACCACTGTCACGTCATATAGTGCTTTAGATATCGCCCATTGACAGGGGCGCTTAGAATCTCTCCATCAATGTTTTCCAGAAGAAAGGAATTCTTTCCTTCTGGAGACGAGACCCTGAATGGTCCATACCAAAGGTGGTCAAATTTGCCATGCTTTGCGGCTTATTCTCTTCTCGCGTCCCATATCAACACCAAGTCACCTGGGAGGAATTCTCGGTCCTTCGCCTTAAGGTCGAATAATGTTTTCATATCGTCCTGGTATTTCTGAATTTTTTCATCAACCTCCACTCTAACTTGTTGAACCTCAATGAGTTGGTTAATTCTTCTAGTCACATGATTGGGCTCTTCGTTTTGATCCTGCCATAATTTCATTATTGGCAATGCTAATTTTATGGGCAGAACCGCCTCGGTCCCATATACCATCTGAAACGGTGAAATGCTGATATATCTTTTAGTGCTAATGCAGTTTTCCCATAATGCGTACTTCAAATGTATATGCCAGGACCTCTTGTTTTCGTTCAGTACCTTTTTAATCACGTTTACCAGGCTCTTATTTGATGATTCAGCCAGCCTGTTTCCCTGAGGGTAATAAGCAGTGGAATGGCCGAGAACAATACTGTACTTCTGGCAGAAATTGATCATGGCGATGGATTTGAAGGCTTGGGCATTGTCAGTAACAATCTTTCGGGGACACCCGAATCTCAACAAAATGTTATCTTCCAAGAAATCAATCACCACCGAATCTGTTGCCCTTTTGGTTGGAATTGCTTCCACACACTTGGTAAAATAATTTGTGGCCGTTAAGATCCACTTATGCTGAGCACTGGAATTTGGATTGATTTCTCCTATGAAGTCTAATCCCCATTGTTGAAATGGGGCTTCGGTTTTGACTAGGACAAGTGGTAGCGTAGGGAGTTTCTGCTTACCAGCGAATATTTGACACGAGTTACAGGCACGCACTTTGGCATTAACGCCTGAAAATAATTTTAGCCAATAGTATCCGGCCCTCAAAATCTTGTAGGCTGTGGCTCTCCATGCATGGTGCCCCCCACAGATTCCTTCATGAAATTCCTCTATGACCCGTGGAGTTTTCGACTCGACCAGACAGACCAATAAGAACCCGAGTGGATCTTTCCAGTATAGTCGATTTTCGGAGATGCAATATTTTACAGCGTGGAGTTTTAAGGTCCTGAATTTGGCTAGTGTTAGTCCGTCTGGACACTTAAGGTTCAAAAAATAGAAAAATATATCTTTATACCAGTTTGAGGACGTGAATTTTCCTTCAACCTTGCTCGGATAAGTTTGGTCATTCGGCTCTTGTAAACGTGTGTCTCCGTCTTCTCCTTGTATGCAAATGATGTCAAGAGCTCTAAGGTTCGACTCAGCGAAGAGTTTGGCCAGACCCTTTCCCTTTACCAATTTAGTGGGCTTGATTTCTAGGTCAAATTCTTGTATCTTAGCGAGCCAGCGCCCTCATTTTCCATCACTGTCAGGCTGTACCAATATATCCTTCACAGCACTGGTTGGTACATATGCGATAATTTTTGAATGTAGAACGTAAGTTCTGAATTCTTTTAGCACTTTCACCATCGCGTACACCTGTTTTTCTATTATATCATACTTTAGTTCGGCGTCCCTGAGGCTCTTGATAAAAAATGTGATCGGGCGTTCAAAGCCTTCATTATCTTTCTGCAGCAACACCGCTACGATAGTATGTTGAGAAGCAAATGAGAAGATAAGGAAATTCTTCAAGTAATCTGGGCTTGTTAACACAGGTGCTTCGCTGATGAATTTTTTAATATGCTCGAACGACGCTTTGGCCTCGGTCATCCAATTTACTCTGCTATCCTTTTTTAGCATTGCTGTGATCAATTTGACAATCTCAGTGAAATTTGGTATAAACCTTCGCAAGAAATTTATTGTTCCTAAGAAAGCTTGAATCTCTTTAACATTTCTAGGGATCCTGATAGTTTGTATCGCTTCAACCCTCTTGGGATCAATCTTGATCCCATCTTTAAATACGATATGCCCTAGAAGCTTACCTTCCTGCATAGCGAAATGTGAGTTCTTTGGGTTCAAAGACAGACCATACTTGCAACATTTTTCGAAAGTTTGTTTTAAATGGACCAAATGTTCTTCATCGGTTTTAGAAAAAACTGTCAAATAGTCAAGGTAGATTACTACGAACTTATCTCTTTCCCCAATGAAAGTGATATCCATAGCACGCTGGAAGGTATCCCCTGCATTCATTAAACCAAAAGGCATTTTATCATACATGAATGTACCCCAAGGTGTGGTGAAGGCATTTTTTTCTCTGTCTTTTTTGTTCATGGCGATTTGGTTACATCCAGAAAACCCATCTATCATAGACATCCGATTTGCTCCAACTACCCTTTATAGGATGTGATCCATTTTAGGAAGTGGATAATTATCTTTAAGAGAGGACCTATTCAAGTTCCGAAAATCTACACACAGTCTGATTTCTCCACTCTTTTTTCTGACAGGGACCAAATTCGCCACCCAGTCTGAGTATCTTAGAGGTACAATTATTTTCGCGTCTAAAAGCTTCTTAAATTCCTTTTCTATGACGGGCAACAAAATGGGGTTAAAATGCCTGAGCTTCTACCTAAAAGGCTTAACTCCTGGCTTCAAGGGTATTTTGTGCTCAATTATGGAAGTATCATATGTTCGAAGCTCATCATAGGACCAGGCGAAAACATCTTTATACTATTTGAGTAAGTCTCTATACTGGTCTTTTACCTTAGGAGGGAGGAGTTTAGATATCTTTACTATTCTGGAATCTTTATCAGTTCCTATGTTGCAATCCTCCACTTCTTCTGGTTGGGGCTGTAAAGTGGTCTTCACAGGTATGTTGTTCTGATTGAAGAGTCTTTCCAAAGGGATTAAGCCCTTCAGGATTTGGTTATTTTTAAGGACCAACATGCGATGATCCACTATATTTTCTCGAAAGGTTTCAGGATTTTCATCTTCTTGCATAATCCACCTCGGGTCATTTTGGTTTTCTTGGTCTAGATGGGTTTCGGAGAATTCACCTATTGCTATAAGAAATTTCTGAATCTGTTCGTCGTCTTCAAAGACCTGCCAGTGACGGACGTTGTCTGGTATGGAGGGTTTATACCTGATTTCAATATGATATTTCAACTTAACATTTGTGGGAGGGGAAAAGGTCGAGGTTGCCTTAGCCAATGCGTCCGCATGTAGATTTTCTGTGCGAGGAATAAAATGGACTTTTATAGATGAGAAAAAATTCTCCATTAAATCCCAAACTCAATTTTTGTATGTTCTCAATCTGGGATGTTTGGCTAGGTATTGTCGGTTTACTTGTTTCACTATCAATTCAGCATCACCGTAAACTTCCAAATTCTTTAGGTTTAACTTCTTTGCAACCTCTAAACCTAAGACTAAAGCTTCATACTCGCATACGTTATTGGTGTAATCTATGTCCCACTGTAAGTGATATGAGAAAGGAACGGTAAACTTACCTTCAAGAGCTACCAAAAGTATGCCCGCACCGGCCCCTTCAGAAGATGAAGCGCCATCGAAATACATCTTCCAGATACCATTTTTGCATAGTTCTTCAGTCAAGGGGCCAAATTCTTCTTATTTCATATCAAGTTCTCTTGGACATCCATCTAAAACGCCATCAAAAGATAATATGAAATTCCCCAAATCTTGGTCTGCAACGTAAATGGGAAAATTATTTGGATTAAGAGGATCACTGACAGTATATGCTAATCTTGTTTCTCGATACAAACGAGTAAACTGACCACCGAAAATTGGGATTGTGGCATATGACATGTCCAATTGTAGAGAACCCCCCAACTTGGCTCCCCATGATCTGGATAATAACATACCATACTTGGGGGGAATGTCTGCAATAACCACATCCATCAGGACACTTTTGACCAGGACTTGAGCTAGGGTAACTACCAGATCCTTTATCATTCCCATACATTTAACCTTTCTTGAATCAAACTAGTATAGGTCTCCATAGGGTCTAGTGATATGGAGCCCCAGTCTCTCCATTATAGTTTTGGGCATGACATTATGTGAAGCCCCAGAGTCTAACATGCAGTTATGTAGTAACTGATCATGTATATTCAGGGTGATATAAAAAGGAGCAACATTGTCTTTGAATCCCTCAAAATGAGGACCAAAGGTGATGTTAGGTCTGTCATCTTCTAGGTTGATAACGTCAGAGTGACTTTTTGGCTCATAAATGCCCATCACTTTAGCAATTTGATTTTGATAAGTGGGGTTTTTTGCTAGCTCTACCAAAGGAATCGATATCTTAATTTTATTTAATTCGTTTTCAAAATTGTAAGATAAATTGGTCTTGTCTGCTTCTTTGGTTAAAACTTCCGGGTTTTCTTTTTCTAACTTGTTTGCCTGGATCGCTTTATCACTCGTGACCTTAGTTGCAGATGTAACCTTATCTATTGGTCCTGCTTCTTTTGTTTGGGTTTCGGCCTTTTTCACCCCAGACTCTTGAGTCTTTGTAATCTTTACTTTATTATTGGGTAACAATGTGTCCTCCAAAGGAGGTTCTTGAGATTTACCCCTTGGAAGAATTTTCTTCGATTGGTCAGTTGAGGTGGGATTATTTTTTGATCTCAGATTGTATCTAGGTTGGAGCTCAGCCACTATCATTTCTGTTTCTGGTTGAGATAAGCAGAGGTTAGTACGATCACCCTTTTCTTCTTCATCAAGTAGTTGAGGGATATTTAAAGATTCCTCATAGTCTTCTCTGGTCAGAAAAGGCTGCGAACATTCATCACCAAAACATGCAACTTCATCATCTGAATCTCCGAAATCTTGGAGGTGACTTGCTCCTACAAAATTTTCGTTTTTTAATGGAGCTTGTATTTTTTGATCTTCATTCTTCATTTGCCTCTGTTGATTTTGGGGATTTGGGTTTCTTCTGAAGTCCCTCTTGTTAGAAGAATCATCTTTAGCTTGATCTAATTCCATCCTAGAGATTTTGTTAGAAAAATCTTTAATTATTCGGGCCATATCATCCACTCTGTCGTCAGTGTGTCTATTTGACCCTGAAGGATTTGTTGGTTCCTTATAACGTCTGTTATCACGGTTGCCAGTTTCTAATTTAGCCTTTAACTTACTCGAAGCCATCATATTAGATTCTATTTCGACAGCATCGTCTTGCATTCTATTCAGAGTGTCTCCTCTTCTTTCTTGCAAAAGCATTGCAAAATCAGGTTCGAAAGCTCCCGCAAAGGTTACTTTGGCCGAGGGTTCGAAAGGTTTAACAGTGGTTGGAATTTTATTATAAAGTTTGTTAAATCTCAGAATAAATTCCATAACGGTTTTTGAGCTCTTTTTCTTTAGAGACCCAAACTCTGTAAGGTAATACAAGTGATCCTTTCGCTCTCCCCATTGTCTGAGGAAAGCATCTTCCAAGGCATTATAAGTCTGAATAGAAGCTGCAGGAAGACTCCAAAACCAAGTTCGGACCTGTCCTTCGAAGGTCTGGACAAGTAGTCTCAAATAGACGTCTTCGTGCTCAATACCACAGATGTCTGCGAACTGGTCAAAAAAGTTTATATGCTCAGCTGCAGTCAAATCTCCCTCCCCAGTGAACTTAGGAAGATTTTTGATGTAGTTGTCAGGTAGATCATGGAGTTGAGCGGGTAAAACTAGGGGAGCGTATCTCTCCGCTACTTTTGCAAATACTCCGGGAGGAGGAAGATTCGGTTGTCCTCCACCTCCCCCTCCGACGCCTGTCATTGACCTGGGAGTAGAAAATGGGGGTGTAACACACTTTTTTGAATCAGGTGAAACTGGGAAGTTCTGATGAAGAAAGGATGGTATGTCAAAAGATAATGATCTTTCCAAAGGACCTTTTCCCTTGTTTATAGATGGGAAAGTTTGATGTGGCTCACTCCTAAATTCTAAGTAGTCTGTTTCTAGATTTTTGGTATCAGACAGAGGGCTGTAGGAAGTAAGAGGTTCTGAAGGGAATTTAGTCTTTACAAGTGGGATTTTGGGTTTATTAATTGAAGCAGTTGCCTCAAACGAGCCTCTTGCTCTTAAAATTTTTTCAGGATTATTAACAGGTGTAATCGACTTGCCATCCGGGTTCTGTCTGGTATGCCTTCTACCAGACACTAGTTTGTATGTTAGTGGAGTTGCTAAGTGAAAGTTTTTTTTTTCTTTTTTCTTTTTAAAGCCTTAAACTGTGTGCACTCTATGTTCACTACCAAAGATTAACACTATCAACGAAATAATTTGTCGTTTTCCCAGGGAAAATATTTCGTAACTTCGTTCCCCGACAACGGCGCCAAAAAGATGTTGTTCCTGAGTCTGTACTTAAGGCTTTAAAGTACAGTGTCAAGGCATCCGAAAGTATGATAAAGGTTGACAAAACAGATTTCATTAACCTTCGGTATAGGAAAACTAGTGAGGGTTTCTACGTTCTCGCTGCCTAGCTTCCAACTGTTCCTGTCTGGTGATATCTTGTTCAATGGCTGTTCATGAACGTTCTAATTCCTCTCGGATATTCACAGTTCTAAGGATCGTGTCAAAAATATTTAGAGCGATATGTATTTGATTAGGCAATTCAGGTTGAATATTAGGTTGGGTTACTGTGGGTACAGTCATTGAGGAACAATCATTAATATGGAAATGGTTTAACAAGAGATTTTGGTGCTGTTCAATTTGGTCAAAATAAAGGGAAAATTTGCATGAAACAAAAAAATAAGCGTACAAAGTGAAGGCCTTTTCCCGTAACCGTGTTATCTTAATAAAGACATGAAATGGGAGAAGAATGTTTAGCTGTAGATAACGAAAGCTCCTATCAACAGAAAACTCACGTATTCACAGAAGAAGAAAATGACATAATCATAATTGACATAATGTAAATAAACATAAAATTCCGTAAATGTAAATTGGTCTTACACCCGCTGATAGCTGGTGCAGAGGAAAGTCGAGAAACAATTACATAAAATATGATATCACTTCACTATAGTCGTGGTTGTACGAAATTATAATGATGCACGTCAATTATGTAGAGCAAAATGAAAAGAAACAATTAACACAATGAAACAAACTCATAACACGGTCGAGATGGAATCAAGAATCCTCAAATTTGCTTCTATTAGCTTCCTCCATACAAAAGACTCTATTTACAGTTGATCTCAAAAAGTCCAGCTCTGTCTTCTTCTTTTTGTGATCTATTTATACAAAATTTTCCTCTCGGTTCAAAGGAACGAAATTACTCCATCTGTCCGAATCTGTTTACAAAAAGGTGCCAGGTGCTTGTTTTTGCTTAAATTTAGTATATATGCTACACTTGTCTAAAAATGAAATACAAGCTGTGAAGGTTTTGCATTGACAACTGGGGGGAGCGAGATAATTCCATTTCACCCATTCTATCTTCAAGAAGTGCTAGGTGCCTGTCTTTGCACGGATTCAGTGTACATGATACACTTGTCCACAAACTGGGTGACAAGCTGTGAAGGCTCGACCTGACAACGAGCTTCGGCTAAATAGCACTCTCGTGCCAACTGTGGAAGCTTATCTTTCACTTGTATATTAACGAGTTCAAGGGTGCCAAGTTGTGCACTGGGTTGAATCAAATGTTTGTCGATTTGAGCTGGGTCCACCCTGCCCATCTTGGAGATTTCCATTGAACTTTTCTCATTCTCCTCTTTTATGTTGAGAGAAATCCAGTCTATATTTATCTGCCTCAACGCCTCTGTGTTGCCTCCAATTTCTATCCCTAACTGCTCACCATTTATGTTATTGACGGCCTCTTCCAACGAATTTGTCACTTTTTGAGCCTGCTCCTTGCTCAAAGTAATATCCTATTCCCAATTCTTTAGCAAGATATTACCTTTGGTTTGTTCGGCAATGGTGAGACCAGGAGGCCCTAAAAACCTATTGTTGGTCACTATTATTGCCTCTTGGAAAGCGACCTGAGCAGCTTCTGCGTTCCTTTCTTTGTTAGTCAGATTCTTGGAGATCCGATGAATAAACAAGCAGTCTTCTCGAATCTCTCCAATTTTGTTTAGCAGGCTCTGTTTAGCAGAGGAGATCCTGCTCCGAATATCGTTTTCTCAAGATTTAATGATCTCGATGTCAACCGCCTTACTTTCTGCGTCCTCCAACCAAGCTTGCAGCTGTGTAATCATATCCCTCTGCTGGTCCGATTGTACCCGACCATTTCAGACCGTAGAATTTTCCTGTTCCAGCTTGATCTTGAGGACTTCAATTTCTTTCCTATTGGCTAATCGGGCCAACTCGATTTATCCGCTTTCTTGACTCTTAGCGCTTTCTGCTGCCAAGGCCACCCTGGCTTCAAGAGTCTTGATTAGGCGATTTTTTGCTTTGAGCTGCTTCTTTAACATTTCGACCGAGAATTGATTTGCCGTTGCGTACGCTCCTAGTGTTCCGACAATTTCCGTGGAAAATTGATCTCTCTTTTTATTTCTCCCATTGGTCATCACTTTGAATTTTTTAACGGTGGAATCTCCTTCTTGATAAAATTCTCGCTTCACCAGAGCTTTCCTCTTTTTGTCAAAGAAGAATTCGTTAGGAGGGAGCTCCTCTGCCCTTATGGGGCTTAGCTCTTCACCAAATATCCATCCCTCGCTAACGCCTCCCTGTGCCGACTGCAAGGGTGTGACAGAGGTGATGGGTTGCCTGATCTGCTTTGCACCCTTCCCTGGTGTGCTGAGTGAATCTCGCCCTTTCGGGGATTTAGAAATCTTTGTCCCTGCTTCTAGATTCTGAGTTTCTGGTGGGCCTGTGTCTTTCATTTCCACCTCCGGACTATGCTCCTTAGGAGGGTTAGTATTCGCTTTTTCTGTTTCGGGATTCTCCTCCTGCTCAGAACTCTCCTCCTTGTCTGGATTTTTCTTCTGCTCAGGGTTTTTCTCTTTCGCGGGATTCTTCTCTGCCCCAGGATTCTTCTCCTGCTCTCCTTCCTGACACTTTTCGGGGTTAGAGGTTTGCCCCTCATAACTTTCGGCCTCTTTTTCTTTATTCTTGGAAAGCCCCAAACCTCCCAGCACCACGGGGAGACATCATTTCCTATGCTCTTGAAATTTTAAAACTGAGGCTCTTTCTTCGGGTGCTAGGGATCCGATTCGGAATTGAACCTCCGAATAGGACCTCGCCCCTTGGAAAACATCATCCGAGGGCGAACATTCATGCTCGAACCTCTTCAATCCATAATTTCCCAAATGGGTGCTTACGATCCCCTGAGGATCATGCTTCTTGTACTCGATAGAGAATAAGCTCAAGTCTTCTATGGCTGCAGCCTCAGCCTTAGCATGCCCGAAATCTAATAATGAATATGAATTTAGCTGAATAGGGAAAGATGGCCATACCTTCTTGGATGACGCCTTGAGTTCTTTGCTCACTCCGTCGATTACTGTTTGTCAGGCAATTTCGTGACAGGCCAGCTTGTCGGGAATGAACAGCAGTAGTGCTGAAGGAGGAATAGCAGCTCCGAACACTCTCAAATAAGAGAATTCTTATTCTACGTACCAGTCTGCAATATGGCTCAGATTCTCGGCAATGCTATCCGATATGCAGGGTGGAAAAAGACCAAAAATGATGATGTGCAGGGGCACCATTACCCAGTTAAAAATCTCATAAATAAATTTGTTCGTGCTGTTTTCCCACAACTTATCGTGGTACTCGTGAATAGTCTTCTCATGGGTTGGACTCCAAGCCCAATTCATTAAAGGAAAAGGCGTCAGGGAGCATATTGCGTCCATGATATACGCGGACATGTAGAATTTGGATGGTTTCCCAGCTGCCTTATTCTCCTGGTAGTCTGTGATCCTGTTGAACAAACTATCGGAGAGAAGTTTTGCCCAATTGAATGAGGAACCTTCCGCTACCCGAAAGATGAGAGGTACCCACTGGACGTAAAAATGCACGGTATCCTCCCAGCCGAAAAGCCGACAAGTCATCATCGCCACATACATATAGTTTGGATCCAACGAAGAAATCGAATACACACCCTTGTCGTTCACTCTGAATGTCGAGGAATGAGACACCCAATCCTTTATCAAGCCTGGCATGGTTTTGTCAAATTCTTGGCACTCCTTCTTTTTGAAGTCCGCTAGGAATTCTTTGCCATATGTGTGTTCATAGGTTGGTGGGAGCTTATACATAGATTGGATATGTTCAGGCCTAAAAGTTCCAATCATAGCTTGTCAGTCATTTAAGATAGTTCTGGAAGTCAGGTCGACGTGATCCAATGCCCATCAGATCATGTCGTAGTATGGGAGCAACCGAGGTTTGGTCGCAACCAGGTGCATCCCCGATTGAACAATTGTCTTGTACTTAGTGTTCATGTCATCTTTCACAATATCATAGTTATAATCATCGGAGTCTGAAGAGTTTACCAGCTCGGACTGTAGAATGTTTGAAATAGACGACCAGGTGGATACTGAGCCACTCGTCTGGTGCGTGGTATCTGAGACGTTGTCCTGACCCTGTGCCGCAACCTCGACGTTTGCTTTCGCCGCTCTCCTTGGCGCCATAGCTGAAACTTGCTTTTTCTTTCTTCTACAGTAGACCTGTGTATACATGCGGATATAAGTTCCCTCAGGGAAAGGCAAGCTCTATGTGCAAATGAGAAATGTTTTTAAAAATAAAATGAAATCTCGTATATATTTGAAAACCATGTACCTCTGAAATAATTCGGTCAGATTGCGAATAAAACCAAATTTATTGAAAAAATCCGATCATGTATTTACTCTAATTTCTCATTAATTGTCATCAATATTAGGTGGCTTGACAGGTACTTGGGTTATGGAGCGTAAGAATATACCTCGTGAAGTGTGCCAATCTTGAAGCGCGGGACGTATTTCATTTAATTTAAAATTTCCAATCTTAACGACTTAAAAAAATTTGTCGCCTTTCGCCGCGTCGCGAACTTCTTTTTATCCTCCTGACTCTACAACTCGCGAGACTGTGAGTGCCGATTTAGATTTATTAACAATAACCATGTTTTGACGCATCCTTAATTATATAATTAACTTAATCGCAATATCGCGACTTGGGAATTTGAGGACAGATTTTTGGGAAAATGACATGCCGAGTCAGGATATCGCGATGTAGCGATAATTAAGGATCAAATTAAGAGAAGGAAATCTTATATTAAGCGACTAATTGATCTCGCCATAATCACGTCACAATTTCGTGAATCAGGGCTTTGGACACTTTAACTTCATGTAAGAAAGTATTGAGTAGCGATGTGCCGAGAACCAACACTAACCACGGTTATTTTTTTACCTTCAGTTATCGACCTAGGTTCTTCGCAAAAGCTATCGCGTTCTCAGCCATCAGGGCTGTAACAACAAAAAATTGGCCTTGACGAATGCCAAGGCGTGAAATACCAACTATACCTAATCAAGGGTTAAAGGTTTTACCATAATCAATGCCTTGGGCGAAAAAAACTTGAGAAACGAGTTCACAGTTTCGCGACTCAGGACTTGAGAATTCAAAAATCAAAGTGTCCGACTTACGATATCCGACTTGCGATATTCCAAAATAAAACAAAAAAGGCAAACATATTGGCGAAAAAAGATCTTTTCTTTTGAAAATGGAAAAAGCATGGCTATGCATGAGACAATATTTGAGAGTTTTATGATTTCTGAAGAAAAGGAAAAACAACTTTAGGTCTCAAGTATTCAACATTTAAAATTGCGCGAGGTGAAAAAACAAGGGCGGCTCCAATAGGGAGTATGGGGTTAGTGGGGGTAGTGGGAGTGATGAAAGGAATTGTCATGGGGAGTCCTTCCTGTGGGCGAGGGACCATCTCAGGTGTATGTAAGTACCACACTGGGATTGCTAACACCATATTGGGTAGTGTGAGCATTGCTGCTACCTGGAAATATTCTATACTGGGTGGAGGGTAAAAGAAGGGAATTTGAGTGAGGGGTCAAGGAGCTGTCTCCCAAATGGGATTAGGCCCCTGAGGGGGTGTGGATTCGTGGACTGTGGGGGTCGATGAGTTCGTGGGAGGCTCCTGTGGGAGTGATGTTGCGACTGTTGAGACGTCAAGAATGACTGAAGCCTCCTCAGTAGGATGAGCATCCTCTGGGTGAGTTCCGTCAGAGGATACTACGCATACTTGATTAGGGGGAAGGAGTGGTGGTTCTCCATGGTACGTCCCTAACAAGGATGGGTCTTTGAAAATACCAGGACCCATCTCGATGAGTGGATATACGTCCTTGTTAGTGTGAATGAGAGGAAGAATGTTATCGAGATTGGCAGACGGGTTAGGCTTGTAATGCGAGACTTGGTCAATGGTCACAATCTTTCCGTTGTGTGGGAACATGATTGTCCTAAATACTGATGATGCCACTGCCTTCATAGCATACATGTAGCTACATCCAAACAAGATATTATAATCGAGTTGAGCGTCAATAACTTCAATGTCAATGAGAATAGTTTTGCCTCCGAGTTCTATGGGGACATTTTGGAAGATCCCTTCAGGAGATGATGGTCGTCTGTCATAAGCTCGTAATGTGATGGCAGAAGGTATGAGTTCCGGGGAACCCAGTTTCTGCCATACTATTTTGGACATGATACATGTAGATGCCCCTTCATCGATGATACACCGATGGACGGTGATGTTCCGTATTTTGACTGGTATTTGAATAGAAACTGCGGCGGGAAGACGCGGTTCGCAGCTATCGAGGTCAAAGGTGATGAGTCGAGTATCGATAGGATCGACTGCCCCTAAGGCGGAAAGTAGTGATTTCCGGTGAGTAGGAAAAGTCTGGAGGACTTCTAAAACTGACATGGCGGCCGGGGATTGTGCTAAGTCATCTACCAAGCTTTAATTATGAGCGGCCCTAGCCTGTGGGTTGTGGACATTTCTGCGCAAGGGGATGCAAGGGATGCATAATGGTGGTTCGACGGAAGGGTGAGGGATCACTAACGGAGGTCCCATCAGTGTGGGGTTTGTTTCTGGAGGTGTAGGGGTAGACTCAGCTGTTGCAGGATACTAACGATTGCGTGTTTGCAGAAGGATTTCTTCCTTACTGGTGAGGAGAATTGTTCACTCTGTTGGATTGTTGGGATTATGGTATTGGCCCACCTGAGGTGGGGGGTGCTGCGTGTCCTACTGGGTGTTTATCACACCTTGATGTGGGATAGGATTTTGCAGCACGACGGGAGGGGGTTGTTGCGCATATTGTTGTTGTGCCTGCTGCGGGGCAGGGTGCGCAGGAGGAGGGGGGAGGCTTCTAGAGTCTTTCAACCTTTTGAAATCAGTGATCTATGGGAAATGGTGAGTGTAATGACCATATACGCCACAAAGAGCACAAGTTTGGATAGTTTTAACAGTATTCCACCCTTGGCGTTTGTAATTATTTCCCCCGTGGGGGTTTTGGTTCCCTTGGTTCTGGTTGCCCCCAGTGGGTGGATGCTGTGGGGGTTGATTCCCACCTTGACTAGGATTGTTGTTGTTATTCCTGTTCCTTCCTTTCCTCTTGGTATTGTTTGAAGGATGAGTTGGATTGGCTATGTTCAACTGTTCAAAATTTTGGTATTGTTGAGCAGTAGAGGGTTGAACAAAGTTTACCCCCGCATGAGGACGTGGGGGAGCCATGGGTTATAGAGGACCTGGAAAGGGAAAGTAAGGGTTCTGTGGTGGTGTGGATCCATAAGGTACATAGGAAGGCGTGGCACTTTCACTAGTACTATAAGGTGATGTGGAGGGGGGACCACTGGTGTTTGGAAGAGGTGGATGTATGGGAGGTGCCGGTGGCGGTCCACTAATGGGTGGAGGTGTAGCCACAGGGTATGGCTGTTGGTAAGGGGGTGGGGGGTAATAAGGAGTGCCCCCATATGTCAGTGGGTATTGAGGTGTTCCATACATCGGTGGTGGTTGGGGTTATGGACTATGGTGTGTGGTGGCACCTATTAGTCCGTCTGCTGAGTGAGACATCCCAGGTTTGTCTTGGCCAAATGGCACAGGTTTTGGAAGATCAGGAAGTACTATGTACAAGTATCCTGACTGTGTGTAAATGAGGTCATATTGTTGAGCCTTTCTGATGGCTTCCTCTTCAGATTGTGGGAAGGTGGAAGCTACATCCTTACCAAGGAGAGCGACAAGTGATCTAAGAAACCAGTCAAGCCATTGTTGTTTGGTGGTTTCTTCTTTACACAAACTACGTCGCCTACGCCACTCATGAATGTGGTCAGCGATGTGGGTGGCTGAGGACTATTTGAAATTAGACAGTAGTTCAAGACCGTTGTCATGGTGGATGGGTAATTGGAAGAAAGTTAAGAATGCTTTGGCCAAGGACTCAAAGGTCGTGTGGGACCCTGATTTTTCTTCGACATACCATTTGGCTGATGGGCCAGTAAGTGTGCATTGAAATAATCACAGTCTGACGGAATCCTCCATGATGCTATTGGAAGAACACCATAGATTAAAGGTCATGACATGATTGGCGGGGTCATCCCCTGCCTTTCCTTCAAACTTTGGTATGTCTGAAGGAAGTTTGGTTGGCATTGCAGGCCATGCGACATCATGCAATATAGGATCATTGGTAAGCTTGGTGAGATCCGGTATGTTGAGAGAGGCCAAGTATGGCATCTGTAGTGGGGTAGGAATGTTAGTTCCATCCATGGTGTGTTGTGAACCTGACCCTTGATGGGAACTAGGTGGGTTGGTGCTCCCTCCTTGAGAGGAAGTGGGTCCCCCGCTTCCGTGTAAAGGAGAGCGAGTTACGGCGTGACCTTGGGAATTAGACCCAAGTAAGGTAGAACCAAGCAAAGATGATCCTAATATGGTAGCACTCATAGGAGTGTGTGAAGGAGGTACCGATGAACGAGTACGACCAGATACTCCCCTTAAAATAGGAGGAAGGTTGAGCAAACGTCTTGAACGACGGGGGTTCTGTGGTTCCCCTATGATGTCAGACTAATTGTGTGAAAATGTGTGCAACAAGTGGTGAGAGAAATATAGAACCAAAAGTCTTTGCTGTGACTATTTTTACACAATATATCTATCAAATTCAAATTGTAATCAGGTGTGCATCATACATAAATGAGAAAGAAACATATATGTGGGTAAGAGGGTTTTGTCCGCGTGGGGGAATCAAAAAAGGAAAGCAAATGCTCGTGTCCTAGAAGAAGTAACGTCCTTCCTCTCAAATAGCACTGGACATTCCAATAGCTCTCAACAGTGGGGTCTGAAGTCACCGGAAGAGACACTAGTGAAGGATGGAATAACTGGTTATAATGAGGGGTAAAGGGGGCAATATCCCGAAAGAGTTGGCGATACTTCCCAATAGCCACACAAAATCCAATCAAGGTGCGATTGCATCCCACAACCGCCACCTGGGTAGATGTCCTAAAATTGGTCACTAGGTACCTCGGTCCAAGCGCGACATTTAGATTTTCGGCCTAAGAAATGGGTCACGGGCTAGATCCCGTCCAAGAGGTGGGTGCCTCAAGGGGGGACGCACA
>ML784614.1:622754-643685 GCA_009831015.1 Picea engelmannii
TTGGGTTATTATGTGACCTCTTTGGAATGTGAAAAGGGGCTCTTTAGGGCTCAATTAGGTCTTTGACCAGCCCACCATGAGGATTGAGCTCGGATTTGGTGTCAAATCGACTTGGGAGTTGATCCATTAGTGGTTGGGAGGCCAACCAATTTCAATAAATGTGTTGTTTAGCAGGCGCGCGGGTTTTTTGCCCAACAACCATGCATCGTGCACTGATGCACGCATTATACGTTGTTGTTACGTGCATATGCGCGTGAACCCAGGTTCTGTAAAGCACCCTTCAATTTTTTGGTCATTTTGTATAGTTTTTGACCCTTTTGCAATGTTGTGGAATTAATCCTGTGCCATGAATGACTCCAGTCCTGTTTTGACGATGCAGAGTTCTTGTCGCCATGTGTGGACGAAATTTCAGTGATAACAAATATAATAAAGGATATCTTTTTTATTCCCCCAATTTCTTAAGAATAAATCATCCAGAGCGATAATCCCATCAATAGATCTCAAAGTCAAGTTCTTAAAACAATCCATAACATCACCATCAAGGATCTGTACACAAATTCTCATCCACACATCTTCATTTTTGATGGCCTGAATTTCTGTGAATCTATAAAAGGATGCAAGGTGATCTTCTGCAGTCATGTCTCCCTCTCCTATGAACTGGGTCATGCGCTTAACGTAGTCTATGGCTGGGAGAGAATTCAGAGGCTGAGGTAAAACCAGAGGGGCGTATCTAGAAGACAATATCTCAGTCATCATGTTCCTAAGAGGATTAACACCTACCATTTGGACATGAGTTATAGGATAAGTAGGTGGAGATGGAGTTCAGACAAGTGAGATTGGAACTGTGCTTCTGGAGGAAAAGGGAAAAAAATGAGTGTTTGAGAAAAAGGTTGCAGAGCTCATAGGAATATAGGTTTCTGCTGCAACAACTCTAACAAGAGGAGGAGTAGTAAATCCAGGGGTGGGGAAGTATCCTAAGGTCCTGGGTTGAGCCACGATACAACTTCAGGAGAGACAGGAGTGTCGAAGCTTTCTCCTTCCAAAATGAGGCTAGGAGAAGAGAAATGAGCTGGAAAACTTCTGAAATTCAAATTTCTAGAAACTCTAGCAGATGGGATAATAGGAGAAACATAAACAATAACTGGGTTTTCTGAAGGAATATTATGAAAATTACTAGAATCACCTGGCTCAGAAGCTATAGCTCCTTCTTGAGGGGTCTTTATTTTCTTGATAATTTTCTATGGGTCAGCTCTAGGTGTGGTTAGAGGAAGCTATGGATGAGACCTTGTGTGTCTGCCTTTTAGAGCCAGCTGAAACAGTAGAGTCAGACCTGTGGAGTCGCTAGACAGTGGAGTCGCCAGGTGCAGGTTGCAATCTTCAATTGTACTGATTTCTGATGCACCTTCAGAATCAATAAGATTTGTCGTTCTACCCAGGTAAAATATTCAATTCATTCCTTCCAATGACACTAGAAATGTTAGCACCAAAAGTCACCTCTGGGTTGTGGAAGAGATAAGTCTAGTACCCATCATTTTATATGTCACGGTTAATGGATTTAAAGAGGTTGAATGGGGAAAACTTGAGATAATGTTGTTTTAACTCAGAAAACTGGGGCAGTATGATCAAGAAAATGAGGTCTTGATCAACTTCAGCTAGTAATTTGTAGTAAGGGTGAGTAGGAGGAAGAAATTGAGGAGAAGAGGTAAAGGTATGCTCTGGACATCAGGTCTTCCAATAGCCTAAGGAGGAAAAAATATGAAAATAAGATCCTCTTGTTTTTTAGAGTTCCAGGAAATTGAAAATTCTATAACTACACTGAAATCAAACATTCATTACAACAAAATCACCACAATCCATGCGAATCCTTTGATCATGAACATTCAATCTCAGACGCAAGTAAGATGGAATGAGAAGCTGACTTTCATTAAATAAGAAGTCTCATATCAAGTTACATAACTAGAGAACCAGGGTTTCAATAAAACATTACAATATGAGAGCTTAGCTCAACCATCGACTTTAACAAAATATCAAAACTGAGTATTTATACTCAGAACAACTTGCCACCACCAGGAGTGTTCCCTGTATACTGTAATCAAATATTTGCATCTACATCTGTTATGCTAGTCTGCACTTGCATTCTTCTGTTAGACACGACCTCAAACCAGTATGGGCTTTGCAAGAGAATTCATTGACAAGGGAACTTTGGGTTGATAGTCTGCCCCCATGACCATCTTTTCCATGATTTCCATTAATGGGGTGAAACGAGGTTTCAACCACCTCCCCTATTTCCATTAAATACTTTCATCAAGATCGGGATGAAAATTGACACCCATGAATTCTCCAGGAGACATTCATGACTCCTTCAAGTCAACCCTGGTGCCTCGAGACCACGCATCTCCTCCTTTGTGAACAATACGAATGATTTCAGACTTGGCTCAACTTCTTTCCATCGCTTCATGTGACCTCAGGCCATGAGTTGGGGCTCCTACATGAAATTTTTTGATTTCGCATTTCAGGAGTCTTCACTCCACTTGATTCCAAATATCCCGATGCTCGAATATGCAAAATAGTCCATCCAGTTCGGCAATCAGAATTGCTTTGAATTTAACAACCAGGATGCTTGCTCACAAATTTGTTTCCGTTTGCTCACAAATTTGTAATAAGTTTGCATAATCATTTTTTTTTTAAGATAAATACATAAATAAGAATTTTCACTTTTATCTTCAAAGCAAAAAAATAAAACAATAAGTACATAAATAAATAAATAAAAATATTAATAATATAAATGAATAAGGTCTGCAATTCATACAAGATAAGAGTTGCTCAGAAAAGCTGAAACAATAGTTGAAACAATGTCATGACCACACTCTTCTCATTTTAACCTTCAACCTGGTTTATTTTTGGTTTGAGTGGAAAAAACGCCATGTTTTTTCTCTCGCCCTTATCCTTTAGATGCCTAGAAATAACCCCGCAAACAAACAAAATATCATATGCGCAGAAACCATTGCATAAGCTTGATCGAACAAATAAACAACTTGCAAGGTTCTATTTTTTTTCCCATCAATAATTTGACTGCTCCTCTCCTCACTTTAAAATTTATAGACGTGCCCATTCACTATATTCTAACTCTCACAGGTCGTATTATAGATGCCAACTCTGGACAATGTATTCATTGTCTTGTCACAAGTATTTCATTGCGTAAGAGGTGTTACTAGTTTTGACAGCATGCAAACAATGGAATATTGACCTCCCAATAATAAAATATGTTCACATACGATGTTCCTTTTGACGCTGTACCAAAAAATGGTAGGAATTCCTTTCCTTCCTCATTCACCTCATAACTTTAACTCATATATCTTTGTGGAATCAAATCATCTCCGCCAAGTGGGTCACATTAAATTTTATTGTTTTAGAAAAGTGAGAAATCGGTAGAGTTTGCTTGTGTATGTACTACATTGAAGATAAAACTTCGATTATCCATTTTTAGATTCATATCCAATCGAATACAAATATTTTTCTGCCAAAGGTTACAAATCCAATTTATATTTGGTCATTAAAATAAGCCCACGTCTATAGTTCCAAGCCAGGACATTTAGATTTTGAAGGAGGGATAATTATAGTTGGTTTTTTGATGTGAATGATTCTAACCTTGATTCGTGTTTATCAAGAAGTTTTGTGGTTGGCAATCAACGATGATTTTTATTGGCGATATTATTCCCAGACCGTCAGATTCCACTCTATATCTAAATTTAGGAACCAAATGCCCTTAGTGTTGTTGCAGAATAATATATTTCCAGCGCGCCATCACATAATTGCACATGAGAAACCATAGGAAGGTATGTTGTCCTGTTTGTTAATCGAGTGGGATTTTCTTGATTAACAATGGCAGGTCAATGCTTATGAACGTGCAACAGTTTGGAGGGTAGGCAGATCCTAAGTATCATCAATGCAGGGTCGATTAGATACGTTTGTTGTGGATTTGGTCTATCGCTTCGGAGGGGTAGAATGGTAAGTACACGAATGATAGAGCAAGAAGGGTAATCCGTAATAAGTATCACCATATCAAAGTTTTTACGAGAGATTGAGAATGGTGATGCGTAGCAATGAACAGAAGGTGAAGAAGGATTCACCTTCGCAAATGGCAAACTAACTATGACTCTCTGCATCCCATACTTTGTTTCCATTGATCTTTCCGACGAATGTTGTCAGATTGTTGATGTGGTTATGTATTCAGTGCAGAACAACGCCGGTTGGCGGGACATATGTAATTTTTTTTTTTCAGTTCATATGGGAAGGCCAACCCTGGAAAAGCCAACTCCCACAAAGCTCCTGTTGCTCTATCATGGCATTGAAAAATTTGTAAAAGAGAAATCTGCTCGTTCTAGGACTGGTTGATCACGTTGGCCTGAGATGAGCTTGTTAAGATGCAATATTAATGTTTGATTTGGCATATTTTGCAGTTTAGGTTGAGAACCTTTCATTTGAAACTTCTAGTTTTTGTTTATTATTGCATAATAAATAATGCTCCATTAAGTATGTATATGATCTTAATATAAGTATAATAAAAACCGGTACAGATTTTGAGTGATTAAAAAAAAATTATAATCATAAAAGCAATTTTATTTATCTGTTTGTTTTATTATAGAATTTTATTTTAGTTTTCTTTGTTTAAAAAAAAAAAAATTAGGGGAAATTCATAAATAAAACTTTTTTTTATCAAATGGACATTTCAAATAATTCTTGGGAACAATATCAAAGTAATGTTTTTTTTTTACACTAAGTTGTTTCTTGGAGTCACTTTAGCAAGAAATCAATGATGAAACAAGCGCCCGTGCAATGAACACCACAAGAGGTATAAAAACACATTTTATTTTTACTTTGCTGCATTTGTACTTCTTTTTGCATGTTATGTTTTTCTTTGAACATCTCACAAGTTTTTCATGCAGGATTTGTACTAAGTTTTTTTCAGGTGCGCAACTGATCGCATCTTGCTATTGAAGTGATTTTCAAAGATCACAAAACTTTTAAACAAAACATGCCTTGTTTACTGCTTGAAGGAGTTGATTCTTGTTCTAAACATCATGGCGTTTGTTTTTACACATCGACCATTCATCAAATCATTTTGCATCATGAGTTATTTCTTCTCATTTCTCATTCAAAGCATATTTGCCATCCTTGTGTTGAAGCCCATCTTCCATTGAATTATCCTTCATGACTTCGCACATGCCTATCTTTCTTAGTTTCATACATCTGTTTATCTTTTTCAATTCATTTTTCTTTGTCAATAAAACTATCCAGCTCCCTTTCCATGACTACATTGCCTTTCCATAAACACTGCTGCTACTGAAATATTTTTATCTATATTCCTACCAATCATTTTTGTATCAAATCATGTTGACTAATGTGGGATTCATTAAGGAACACCTTTCAACAAGTCTTTCCCCATCGACCTCAACACCTTATCTCAGATATATAATAAAGTTCCTTTTGATTACCTAGAGGCTTGCATGCCTTAATGACAAGTTCTCTTGCTGAAAATCATGGGAATACATCACCATCCCTTGATCGTCAGATATTACAAGTGGATTGACATCAGCTCATTCATTCGCACTTCGCAAGATCTACTTCGGTACCTTGGCACTCATTGACATCAATGGTGAGTTGCCTCACATTGGTTAACGACATTCATCAATGGACGGTAATCCAATGAATTCTTTTTATGCTCGACATCGACACATCCATTCCCATGATTAGAATTGTACCATCGGGTTTAGTAGAGGGTGAAGACTATACAATTTTTCATGACTCCATTGGAATTTGCAGTAGTATTTTTTAGCTATATGAGAGTACCACAGTTCCACTTTCATACTTCCTCTTTTCCATGATTCATTCAACAAAAATTCAGATTCCTCCACTTCACATTCTCTGATCCAATAGACTGTTGAAGGAAAATCTCCCCGCGGACGGGTAGATCTCCTCAAAAAGCTGGACTCTTAACTCTAAGACAGAAAGTGATTATCATGGTCATTGACTTCCTTTTAGATCTAGGTCGACTAGTGTGTGAGGAGGAAGGAGAAAAGAAGTACCTTTTACCATCATTTGTCCCTGCACACTCCGAGTTGAGCTCCAATCTTTTGCTCCTCGATGAGCCCTGTAGACAAACAAAGTACGACTACTTCCTACTCTATCAAGATTATTCCGAAATAGGTCTATCTACTAAAGAGACAAATTCATGTGAGATTGAACTTGAATTAGAAAGAAACAGGCCAAGAAAATTATATTAATGAGGACAAAACATTGCTTACATCCATAGATGAATTGTAGCAGTTTCGTCAAGTCCTCCTTGTCTGCCCCTTGCTCAAAATATCCACGATCCGAATGATGAAAGCTTCACTGATTTCTCCCTATGATATCATAGGTCTCTTGCATCCAAAATATCTCTGTTCCAACACCACTTATAAGATCATATGTTTGGTGTGATTCTCCCTTTTTCAGTCCTCTTTCACCATGAGAAAGCTTGCTTATATAGCCTTGGAGAGGCTCAAAAACTTGAGATATCCTTGGGGAAGGTGAGGATTTTCCTCCTTCAGTTGAGGATCTACCCTAATATCATGGATTGATTGAGATTTCAAACCCAACTGCCTTCTAAGAATGAAAATATCCTTCCCCCATTCTTCTCAACAAATCAACTGCTGCCTAAAATAGGTTGTGCTCCCTCAAAAGGGCACTCAAAGCACTATAACGCTCCCTAGTAGTGTATATGGGAGAGCCAACACTCCTGAGGGTAGGAGCTCTCCTGCAAAAGGGCTGATGCAACACTATAACGCTCTCTGATGTCTTATGGGGGGGCGCCAACACTCCTGAGATAGTTATAGGGGAGAGCTCCCCTCCAAAAACTTAGTTTTTTGAGTGTTTTCAGATGGCAAAAGGTTCATGAGCCCATTTAACCTTTCCTCCTCTTCCAAATAAAGTGTTTGACATGTGCCAAGTTTCCTCTTGATTTCATTTACAGGCATGACATAGGCATCATGACAGTATGCTTCCCTGACACTTGCGACACTTGTGAGCAAAATGTGACACTTGCGACCTTTGTAATGACGACACTTGCGACACTATCAAAGTGAGTATTTTTGATGTGTAATAGATTTCCCCCCAAAGTATGAAGTTAGAAGACATGAACTGATAACTGAAATGATTTATAGACTTTCAAGCAAGGGTATAGATGCAAAGAACCTGACAGAAGCTGCACACAAACATCCAACAAATGTTATGACATGTTTCAAACCCAAGGTAGGCATACCTATGCTTGGGTGATCAATACTTGCAAGATATGGCCGCCATAAAATACACTGCAGATCCATAATTGTATTGATAAAAATGTATAGCCACTGAAAATACACTGTGGATCTATACTCTTATGACCTCAACTGATCGTAGCCATGAAGAATACATATTGGATCTACGAGATGACAAGACATAGCCATGACCAATACAAAGTGGATCTATGTAACAATATATGTGTCATTGTTCAAGAGAAACTCCTTCGCAACCTGGGCAAAGTACATATCAAAGTGATCACTCAAACCAGGGTCTTCTTATCGATCCCGATGTAGTACGAATATAACCATGTGAATATATGTCCTGATGTCGAACATGGAAGAAACCACTTGATTACCGGTCAATGAGGTAAACCGTTAACAAGCGCGAGGGAGATCACCATTAATGTCAATGATTCCCAAGGTACCCTAGTACATTCCAATGAATGTGATTGGATGAGCTAGAGTCGAACATCCGTGGAATCATTCAATCAAATTTTAGTGATGTAAACCCACTGTCAGATGTGAGGACTCCTGCCATTGAGGCATGCAGGTCCCAAAGTACTAACTGGTTTCTAAGCCTAATTCCTGGATAATGTGTTGAAGTCGACAGGAATAGACTCGTCGAAGGAGGGCCTTAATGTATCCCCTATCAATAGCACAAAACAAAAACAGAGATGTAATTGGTCAATCAAATGAACATGGACTGACATGGGTATCGAGACAAGATATTTGTGATGGCTGACTCTCGAGGCGGATACTTCCCTTGAACACTGAGACACAACAGCAGAAACATGACATGGACCAAAACTTTATGATGCAGTGGATGTTGTGACTTACATCAGGTGACCCAAAGGAGTGAAAGAAACTCAAAGGATTGGATTAGTGAAGAGGTTCAGTGGATTATAATGTGTGCAAAAACAAAGTGCCGTGTTCAAGGGCGACTCTAAGAGTTATTTGGTGGTGTTCTCAAAAAACTGCTTGGATTGTTTCTTTCAATTTTTCCCCATCCAGATAGAGGAGTACCACTTTTTAATTTAACGAGCTCGAGGAGGATAGCACATTCTCGATAAAACTCACCTTCAGTAAGTTCCTCTTCCTTTGTTTAACAAACTAGAAGAAGTAAGGGTTCGATCCCATATGGGCTTGTCGATGTTTTGTTTAGCGAGTCCAAAGACAGAAAACTCGAAGGTTTTTCATGATTATAGAGTCTGGAAAAACACTTAAAAGAGAACTCTCTCAGTTCCTTTTGTGTAAATTAGTTTGACGAGACTGAAAAAGAGATAAACTATCACTCAACAGATGTTTTCTTCAAATACTTTAATGAGCGTGAAGAGAACAAGGTCCCTCGGTAATCTTTTCATGTTTAGAGAGTCTGAAAAGAACTTAAAGATGACTCCAATGTTGTCCTTTTTCATAATGTTAGTCTTGCGAGGCCAAAAAGGAGAGAAATTATCACTCAAAAGACACCCTTTCAAACCGTTTAACGAGTGGAAAAGGAAGCAAGATCACTCAACAATCTTTTCATATTTAGAGAGTTTGAAAAGAGCTTAAAGGAGACTCCAGGGGGTTCCTTTTTCGTGTATTCATACAGGTCTGAAAAAGAGATAAAAGTCTACCTGGATGCATTCTCATGTATTTATGAGCATGAGAAAGAACAAAGACTAAGCTCGGTATGCCCCCAGCATTAAAGCTAGTGGCTTAACTCCATAAAGATCATAAAAGGATGGAGACATGCCCTCCAAGCTTCGATTCATTCACCTAAGGAGAAGGGTGGATGAAAAGAAGGTTCAAGAGAGGTGATTGTTTCATTTTTTAACAAGATTGACACAGGAAAAGAACTATTCTCAGGACCTCTATTTCATTTTTTAATGAGCTTGCCATAGAGAAGAGAAACTATTCTCATGGTTTTGTCCAGATCATGGCTTCCAACAGGATAATGCTTTGGAAGGGTACCATGTCAAAGGACAAAAATCAATCATGGCTTCCAAGAGATCTTCGCTGGATGGAAGATAATCACTCTAGAAGGAACACATGTCGAGGGTCGTGATAGGAGTAAGGAGATCAGGCTCCAATAATCCTACTGAAAATATCACCATGTCAACTACCGGATCCAAATCATTGGAAGCTGAGGTCATGTGAGACAACGACACATAATTGACATGCAATAGGGGTGATATTGTCTGCATATAATAAAAACTTAGGGAGGTAACCCAGTCAGGGCCGATGAAGGAAAGTTGATCAATAGTCACAGTTCTTCCACTGTGAGGGAAAGATATCACACATAAAAGAGTGGATACAATAGATTTTATGGCATAGACATAATCCCGCCCAAGGAGTAAAGAGAAATCTAAGGGGTCTCGGACTACCATGACATCGATAAAGACAATTTTCCCTCCCAAAGTTACAGGAAACTGAGGAAGGATCCCTAAAGGTTGACTAGTTCTTCTATTAAAAGCTAACAGATTCTGTGTAACTGGTGCAAGCTGCGGACAACCCAAAGCGTACCAAGCAACATAAGACAAAATACTAATGGACGCACCTTCATCTATCAACATTTGAGGAACGTCCCGACCACGAACCTGTACTGTAATCTGGAAAGGAATGTGAGAGGGAAGACGAGGTCCAATTAGCACACCCCAATAAAAAGGATGGCTTCAGTACTTGGAGGGGGTTTCGTAGGAGAATGAGGGATGCCCCCCGACACGATAGAGTCTGTATCAATGAGAAAAACATGGGCAATATCGGGTTTACTCTCTAGAGGGAGAGTAGGATCGACTGATGATTGGATCGGATCAACCAATGGTGGACTTGGATAGACCACTTTAGCACTCTTTAGAGGAAGAGTGGGATTGACCAAGGAAGGAACTCGATGAATCACTTTGACATTCCTCAATGGAGGAATGGGATCGACCGATGGAGAAACTTGATCGACTACTTTGGCACTCTTCAGAGGAAGAGTAGGAATGACCGAAGAAGAAAATGGATCAGTCACTTTAGCAGTCCTCAATGGAGGAATGGGATCGATTGACGGTGAAAATGAATTGACCACTGGAGTTTCATTCTCCAAGGGAAGAATGGGGTCGACGGATGGAAATGGATAGACCACTTTGGTGTCACTCTTTAACAAGAGATTGGGATCTATTGAGGATGAAAACAGATCGACCACTTTGGTGTCACTCTTTTGATGAAGAATGGAGCTGATCGATGACAAAACTAGATCAACTACTTGGGTTTGTGGTTCAATCGAGGAGGAAGCTAGATTGACCACCTGATCAACCGGACTGACCGGGGATGGAACCAGATTGACCAGTCCATCAACCAATGATGGTTCAGAGGACAACTTACGATAACCTTTTGGAAGTTGAAGTTTTTCCAAAAGAGAAGAAGCCTCGTCCATGTGAGGACAAAGGTGAGAGTAATGATTACCTTTACATAACATGCAAGGGAACTTGATAGTTTTCTTCTTCTTACCAACTTGAACATAACTAGTTGACGGGGTATCATCGACATGACCAACAGAGGCTGATGACATGGAGGACCACATTTCTAAGACCTGGATAAGACCAGGGTAATCCCTCAGAAAATGGTCACCCTTACAAAGGATGCAAGGGAATTTGGGTTTTGAATTCTTCCTTTTAATGTTGTTGACCTCATCAACACTCCCAATACTATTAACATTAACTGGTTTCTTAGAGACAACATCTGATGTTGTTGGGGATTTTGTCCTTTTCAGGTTCTTCTTCTTCTTCTCTTTTCGTTTCTTCTTCTTCTGATAAACCTGGCTACTTGTTTTAGAGATTTCACTAGGCGAAGAAGGAGAAATGGAAGGAGACTTGATGGACGAAGAAGGAGAAAAGTTGACATGAGGTTGATGTGTGGGTGGTGTATTGACATCCAAAGTATTAGGTGCAACTAAAACATTGGGAGGATTCAGGATCACCAGAGTGGGGAACAACCAAACTGGTAATCCAATAGTGAGTCCTGGAAGACTCAGTGTGGCAACATATGAAGGACCAATGTTTCCAAATGAAGGAAAAGTATAGGGTTCTCCAGGAGAAGGGGTTCCTTCATTGGTACTCCCAGGATTTGATGCCATTAACACTGACTTGACTTAAGGTCCACTAAGTAAAACAAACAACACACACTATGAATTTGAGAAGCAATCAATCAAACAAAACCTTCCCATGATGAAACCACTAGTTGGTGATGAAATCCAATGTCCCGAGATCAAAATAGGAAGGGGTGGGGATAGAGTGGGTGTATTAGTTACATTGGCGACCTTCTTAACAGACTTACGCCTTGGTGCAAGCTTCCACACAGTAATTGTGGATTTACCCTCCAAGGAGCCCGAGTGTGTTTGACCAATGTTTTTTCCAGGTACAGTGAGACTTCCTTTCACCGTCACCTTGTGTGAGACCCTAAAGATTATGGCTACTAAGGTCACCAAATCGTAGTCAGCCCCTGGGTAGGTACAGTCGACAGTCCATTCGGAACGTATGGGCGGGATAACAAGTCCAAAATCAACTTGAAAGGCTCCCACACATAATCGTGGGTATACCTTCCAGTGACGCACAATATACGATCCGACCACTATAAACAGTTGAGCCACGAAGGGATAATCTCCATAAATCACCCGAATGTGACCTCGTGCGTAACCCCTGTGTGAGAGGGTGATCCCAGCAAGCCAACACGACAATTGGATTTGACTCTCCCTACCGCAACATACTAAGTTTTTTTGATAGATTTGTAAAGTTATCCTTTCAACCTATTCCAAAGCCCTACACCTTAAACTAATGTAGGTTTGCTAACAAGATGTAAAAAGTTTGATAAATTTTAGTTAAGCGTTGATTTTAATGGCTGTTGTTTACTCAGAGGGTGTACGAAAATGAAACTGATGGAATGATGACTCAATTCCTAAAAATATGCATGAAATATGATAAGCAATCATTTCTTTTCAATGAATACCTATTTAAGGGAAAGAGGAAGAGTCGTTTTTACTATCAAACACTTGATAAGGAATGCCCTCAATTAATTTTGTTCTCAATCAAATCCAATATGATGCTACAACATTTCAGAAATGCAAAATAATATGCAAACTAATCATTAAGATGTACTTTTTTCATTTTCATGCAAATGATGATCAATTCAATGAAAAACTTGTTCTGCCAACTACCCTCTCAGATCAAGGAGATTCAGACAAGAAAACGCAGATCTTGCACAAACAACACACCCTTTTTGCAATCAAACAAGAGAAAGAAAATAAAAAACGCAAATAGAAAGGAGAAAGAAATTGGATTAGATGACCTCAAAGAACCAAATGAGAAGAGTCACAGACTTCTAATGTCATTCACTAGAGTTCCCGCTCAGTCGGATAGGAGAGAAGAAAGCAGGGGATCGATTTCAAGATCTCAACAACAAAAACTCAAAAAGAATGAATAAGGGCATAAAATATGAACAACAAGGTGCTTACTTCTCAGGAGGAAGCATGTCAAAGGTCAAAGGAAGAATCATTAAATCACAAAGCAGCTTAGCAAGTGAAAAAACAGGGTTTGGACCTCCAAAAAATACAATTTTTGGAGAGATTTTGGGCAAAAAAGGGCTGCCACTCTGGTATATGGGCCACCAGAGCATTATAAATATTTTTCTAACACTTCCAGGGAGTGATGGTGCTCTGCTAACATGGGCAGGGGGGCGCCAGGCTAAAACAACTCATAAAAATGTCCAAAAACCCAAAAATTTGATCAAATTTTCACAGGTAAGCTGAGTGTGATGGGGTACAGAGTCAATAAGCAAGTGCAATCAAATAAATGGGGTGAACAAGGTCAGAAAACAACCAAAGGCTAAGACAATGTGTATGAGGAAAAATCAAAACCAAAAGTTTAGATTCGATTCTCCCCAGCGAAGTCGCTAGTTTCTGTTGAAGGAAAATCTCCCTGCGGACACGTAGATCTCCTCAAAGAGATAGACTCTTAAATCTAAGACAGAAAGTGCTTATCATGGTCACTAACTTCCTTTTAGATCTAGGTGGACTAGTGTGTGAGGAGGAAGGAGAAAAGAAGTACCTTTTACCGGCGTTTGTCCTTGCACGCTCCCAGTTGAGCTCCAATCTTTCGCTCCTCGATGAGCCCTGTAGACAAATAAAGTACGACTACTTCCTACTCTATCAAGATTAGTCCGAAATAGGTCTATCTACTAAAGAGACAAATTCATGTGAGATTGAACATGAATTAGAAAGAAACAGGCCAAACAAATTATATTAATGAGGACAAAACATTGCTTACAACCCTAGATGAATTGCAACAATTTCGTCAAGTCCTCCTTGTTTGCCCCTTGCTCAAAATATCCATGATCTGAATGATGAAAGCTTCACTAATTTATCCCTATGATATCATAGGTCTCTTTCCTCCAAAATATTTCTGTTCTAGCACCACTTATAAGATCATAAGTTTGGTGTGATTCTCCCTTTTTCAGTCCTCTTTCACCATGAGAAAGCTTGCTTATATAGCCTTGGAGAGGCTCGACAACTTGAGATATCCTTGGGGAAGGTGAGGATTTTCCTCCTTTAGTTGAGGATATTCCCTAATATCATGGATTGATTGAGAATTCAAACCCAACTGCCTTCTAAGAATGAAAAGATCCTTCCCCCATTCTTCTCAACAAATCAATTGCTGCCTAAAATATGTAGAGCTCCCTCAAAAGGGCACTCAGAGCGCTATAACGCTCCCTAGTAGTGTATAGGGGAGCGCCAACACTCCTGAGGGTAGGAGTTCTCCTACAAAAGGGCTGATGCAATGCTATAACGGTCCCTGATGGCTTCTGTGGAGGTTCCATCACTCCTGAGATAGTTATAGGGGAGCGCTCCCCTCCAAAAACTTAGTTTTTTGAGTGGTTTCAGATGGAAAAAGGTTCATGAGCCCATTTAACCTTTTGTCCTCTTGCAAATCAAGTGTTTGACATGTGCCAAGTGTCCTCCTGATGTCATTTACAGGCATGACATAGGCGTCATGGCAGTATGCTTCCCTGACACTTGCGACACTTGTGAGCAAAATGCGACACTTGTGACCTTTGTAGTGACGACACTTGAGACACTATCAAAGTGAGTATTTTTGATGTGTAACAAAGACAACAATCACAGCTACAACAACAATCACTTTTCACATGATCCTACAGCAGTGACATCTTCCATGCTCTAGTAGCTGCATCAACCATATTCCTATTGCGTATTTCATCAAAATTTTGGGTAAGTGGAGGTATGTTATTTTCTAAACTTTAATCATGTAATTCCTCAAATGCTAGCAATGAATAATTTGGAAAATTCCCTCACCAAGTTCCCTTTCCTTTTAAATTCTATGACTTATTCCACATTGCATGAGGACATGCAACCAGTTCAATTGGGGGGTAGGGGACTTTATTGACTATCATCACTCCATTTTTCCAATATCATCATTCCATTTTTTGTCTCATTTACCATTTATGAAAATTTCTTTTCCAACGATACTCTGTTGGGCTTTGCTTTATAAGCACTGATATACATATTGGCATGATTCACAAATATAAAAAAAGGGGCTTTCTTATATTCAGTGATGTTTCCTTATGCACATTGATAACATATATGTTCCAGTAAGAACATGGGCAAATTATTATCATAACAACAAGATAACAAATAACAAAATGAATGTTGTTAACAGAAGAACCAACATTCTTTATATTCATAGTTGTCACACAAGAACCAACCATAAGAAAATGTGAGCTATTACTCATGTAAACCCCATACTGGAAACATTCATTATCATCACTCAAAGCCAACATTTAGATGCCAAAATTTCTTGAGAAGATCCATTCATGGTTGCATGAGGACATGAAACAAGTTAAGTTGGGGGGTATGTTGGGGCTTAGAAATGTCCTATTTTCATCCACCTCTCCCTTCATTATTCTTCACATTTCATCACCCCATTAACCTTTCATGACATAATTTTCATAAATACATTTGGGTTTCACCTTATTATTTTCCACTTTATTCATTTTAGTATTAAAAGGGAATTTGTGATTAAATGTTAGAAAATCAACATGTTTTCATAAATATCTCAAAAATGTGTGAGCTTTGTAATGTGTAGGAATATGAGAAGGATTAATTCAAAAGGAATTCTCGAATAATTCCTCCACCATTTCAAGATTTGAGGAGATAATTCAAGCCTATTCCAATGATAAGATCATGGAGATTTGGTTGGAATATATTATCCAAGATGTATGAGAGATATGTGTGAGGATTTGAAGGGATTATATTTTGTAATAATGGAAAATTGGTTGAGAGAAAAATGGATCTGTAATTATGAGATAGTTATCTTATCTTCAAGGCTCTCATGTATAAAAGAGAGTGCTCTGTCTTCATGAGGGATTAGTAATCATTTAGTAGTAGTCAGTGAGTAATAATTTGATATTCATTTAGTAGTAGTCCTTAGGATTTGAAAGAGAAAGGGATTCTTAGCTTTGATTCATAGTTTTGGTTTCCATGCTTTCATTATTATGTTATGAAGATTGATTTGGTTATTGTAATGTAATATAGCTTCATTGGCGTGAGATCACATATTTTGTTGTGTCATTCACCTCTTCACATGTTGTATCTGCTCTTCCTTCATGTAGCTCTCCATTCCTAGATTAATTTCATTTACGCAATTTTCCATTCCTAGATTAATTTCATTTACACAATTTCATTTCAGTTGTGTGTTTCAATTTCCTGCATTAGATTAATGATTCAATTTCAGTCATAGATTAAACATTAGATTAGATTAGTCCCGCTTCAATATTGAATATACTTTGTGTGTGGTTCGTCAGTTTACGAACCTCGGGTTGAAAAATTAAATTGTTGGGAAAATACTACAATGCAATTAATTCCACATTAATTCGGGCCGATGTAACGACTGTCATTCCCTTGTTATGATTGTTGTTCCATTTACAGGAAGTGTTGTTTATTTGAATAGAACAACTGTCGTTCCCTTTACAATTGTTGTTCCTTTACAGGTGTTGCATCTCTGGAGACTAGGTATTGAAAACATAAGGTAAAAAGCTACGTAGGCAACAAGTAAAATGCTTGTGCCAGCACCTACCTTCGGCTGATGCATAGAGGTTGTTTTTAGGACATCTTTAGAGCCCAACAATGCTCCCTGCGAGTTTCCAAGAACAAGTAGTTCCAGTGCCTTAGCTATTGGGTTATGGAGTTTGGCTCAAAACATTTCACTGAAGGCCGACATGTACACTATTATACTTATAAAAAGAAAAAAAACACACATGCTCCAGAAGGAGATTATTTATGTACAATCCTATACTAATTGATCTTTACAAAGTGTTAGGTGAAAGAAAAATTCCACCATAGCCACCCAGACTGTCCGGTGATAAATTTCTTATCTTTTTTCAGATGATCCTAAAAAATCTAGGGAAGTATGACAACAGAAACTGAACATGGCTTGGAATGCTGGCCATACCCCCAAATGATGATAAGATGAATAATTCTGCAGGCTCCAATTCTTTTTGAAAACATATCTCCATATATGATCCCACTGTTGACGATTGAAAACATCAACGTAATTTCACCCGCAAAGTGTTGCTAAGCCTGTTATTATATAAGACTAAATGATGCTAGTAGGTGGGACCCCCTTAAACTTTTCAAGATCAAGTCTGTTCATTTTCAATGTTATGATGATGCACTACAAAGTTACATGGTTGATGAGAATATGGTTATCGTTGATATCAGTTAAGTTTTGAGATATTGTTCCTTCATGATACTATAGCCTGCTATTCATTCATGGTATTTGTTCTTCTCTCCTGTACAACAAAACTGTTAGTGAAAATTACATAAAGGCATTTTGAGGAAAAGTAAATACTATATCTAATGAAAACAAAAAAGGAGACCTACCTCTACATACTTGTTGATAGTGATTAAGTCCTAGATAACAAAGAAAAGGCTATGAAATATTGTTTAATTACATTTTTTATATATGCATATGGTGGAAATTTTGGTGGCGCACTTTGGCAAGGTGGCGATGCAATGGCTATGCAATTATTAATGGGATCGGTGGCTAACTTACATATGTTGTAACGTTGGTGGCTCATGAAAGTGATGGCTTGCGTTTTTATGGTGATTATGCTATTTTTCGGTTAAATGTTTAATGATGATGCTATACATGATCATTGGATTGTGTAGCGGTTGAACGATTTATTTGAGTTATATCAGGAATGTAAACATGGGTGGCGCATTTGGCAAAGTGAATGCAAATGGTTGGATTATTATGTGGACTTGGATTATACTATGGTGTTAATATGTTGATACTATCGATGCACTGGTTGATTAATGGTGTTAATGGAAGGCTCATTGTCATGTACTATGGAGTAAATGAGATATGGGTGGAGGCGACGTGCATTTACTGCATGTCACATTTACCCTTCCCGTTGGTCGCCACCCTAGTCAGATTGTTGTTTTGATCTTGCTGTTGTGTTCACACTCCAGATTTCTAGTAGGTTGAAACTGCTCAACCACCTCCTGTCTTAAGGATTTCGATTAACAAGTATGTCTCTTTTGGCCATTCTTGACTTCACTCTGGTTAGGAAATGATTTTGGCTCAGTTGTGTGGGTTTGTGTTTGTCCTAAGTGCTGCAACTGTGTGGAATTTTGGATTCGAATGAAAATAGATGGTTTGGCTCGTATCCATTAAAGTTCGTTGGTTTGTTAGTCTTCCTGTGTGATAGTTCTTTATTACCACTGCGTGTTGGTTGAAGGGTTTTGTTTAAAATCATGGAAGGATGATTTTCTTCTCAGTTATTAGGTTTGATTAAGAGCCTCGTTTCTGTTGGAAGTACTAGAACAACTGAGAGGGGGGGTGAATCAGTTGTTTATAAGCTTAAACAATTTTATGCCTTTTAAATAATTATTAAGATTTCTTCAGGTGTCATCAACCAATCATATAGCATATGGACAGTAAGAGTAAAGATCATCAGTCACACATAAAATACACACAGAGACAGATTTTCACGAGGAAACCCATAAAGGGAGAAAACCTCTTCTTCTCCGAAATGATAGGCAGTCTTTTTCTGTTCTGTACATCATTTACAATTGAGCACCAACTCAATGTGAGGCTGCTACCTCTATTTTACAAGCTGCAACTTGTTTGAGAGATCCAAATCTCTGGTTTCTCTAGCACCCACTAGAAGGAAGCACCAACTCCTTGAGTACTCCAGCACCAACTGGATGGAAGCACCAACTTCCTGAAAGTTCCAGCACCAACTAGATGGAAGCACCAACTTCCCGCTACACAGGCTCCAACCTGCATAACAGAGAACACCTGTTCTCCCTAGCACCACCCTGCCACCCTGGTTTCTCTGGCTACAACCAGATGGAAGCTACAACTTCCTATGTTCAAGCACCCACTTGAACTTCTGAGGACAACAGTCCTCCCGAGCACCTCCCAACCTCCCAAGTCTCAATGATTAAATAAAAATTCAACTTTACAGATAAGTCAGTTCATACCAATTTTACTTTGTTCTGTAAATTTTGTCTTCTGCTGCATGCTCTATCATTATGCTCTGCTTCAGCTCTGCTCTATCGTTCTACTCTGCTTCAGTTCTTCTCTATCGTTCAGCTCTGCTTCAGCTCTGCTCTATCATTCTGCTCTGCTTAAGATATTCATTTCATTTCATTCTGCACATTAATTAAACTTGTTCCTCAACCCCTTCTCCTTTCTCCTTTCTCACTGTTTCATTCCTTTTTCCCTACCGAACGACCCACAATTCAGTTTCTCTCATTTTCTTTTATACACCATTCCTTAACGATTTCGCTTCCCCTTCCAATGGGAAATCCGAGGACATCTGTCTTGGCAACTAAAACACTAACCAATTCCTCATCATAAGTCTGTTTCACTCAACAGATTCATAACTGAAGCGTTAATGTGTGAGGAACAACAACAACCCTCCGATCAATGCTTGATCCAACGGTTCAGATCCCATCGGGATTTCACTCATCGCGAATTCGGCATTCTCATTGTCGATATGCACATGTACTCAGAACCCCCAATTCTCCGATCCCGGATGTGCTCCTTTCCTGAGCTTTAGCCCCTTCTGGCTACACAATGGTCCATGTGACCAGCTATCACGTAACCACCACCATACCTCTCGAAAATGTGCGCTAGCCCTCCTGGCTAGAACATGGTCCACGTGACCGTTACCCATGACCACAGCCTTATCTCGTCGGGGCTACGGGGTTTGTGATACTTCAACACATACAACCGCGGGATTCCCGATTGTCCAAATCCCGACGCTTCATTACACTGACAGCTGGCCTCCACTATGCCTCCGTCCTTTTCCACGCACTGGCCCTGCTGGTTATAGGCCTTGGCCCATATGACCATCAACACATGACCTCGGTCAAGCCTCTCATCAGGGTTTCGGCATTTTCGATGTCACTATGCACATGCCTCTGGGATTCCTGATCCCCAATTTCCCGATGATGAAGATCAACGGTCCATATCTCATTCTTAATCCAACGGTTGTGATTACATCGCAAAATTGCATATCGCGATTTCGAAGTTTCTGTTGCAGTGTGTTCTTGACATATCAAAGTCTCGATTGTCGATGCCTCTGCTGACATCACACGTGATTTGGCACGTGTTAGATCCTACCACGTGTCACTCTGATTCATGAATTATATGTGCCTGAAGTGTTAGATCTGCCTGACACCTGTCATTACCTGGTTGTGCCACGTGTCCCTAGATGACGTGGACTGCTGTCATGAATTAGATCGACAGTCTAGATCACATGTTGATCTGACGGTTCAGATTCAGTCGGGATTTCTCATATCGCAAAATCGGGGTTTTCGTTGTCGAGTAAACTTTTCATATTGAAATCCCGATCCCCGAATCTCCGATGGCTTATCTCCCTCGCAACTTCTGCAGATCTGATGGTTGTTGGCCTTTCGGGAAATTTGGATGGGATCCAACGGTCACTGGATCTCTATCTTTCTTCTTCTCTGTAAACTCTTGTTGCGCGTGTTTTCTTCAGTGCTGTTCCTCCTGATATTTTACGTCTGAATCCCCAAGGGTTTTTATCCTTCATATCCTACCATTTCTGCTGTTGCCATCAAAGACAACAATCATCAACACGTATTCGTTGCTTGTTCAATATTTGCCAACAATGTCCCCCTTTGGCATTGATGGCAACACTTACATTCAACATTCAGACTTCAACTCTCCTCTGCATTTGACCATTCAGACTCTCCTCTGTTACCGAAATATTTTGAACTCAACTCCTTTCTCCCCCTTTGACATCAATGTCAAAGAAGACACATTCTTCCACTGATCTTGTTGCAGAACATACTCCCCCTGTCATCTATAAGCATTTAGGAAATTCACCAGATATTCAATAAGCACTCCCCCTGACCAGGTATACATATTAGGCAGAGGATTTTGTAACCCCCAACTTTTGATGAAGATATCCAAAAGGGGTCGTAGCTAATGGTTTGGTGAAAATATCAGCAATTTGTTCTTTAGAGGATATATAGTTCAATTGAACAATTCTGTTTGACACTTGTTCTCTGAGAAAGTGATACTTTATAGGAATATGCTTAGTT